>JAQZBX010002689.1:46348-70130 GCA_029593785.1 Cabassous unicinctus
ATTGAAAAAAAAAAAAAAAAATCTCCCAACAAAGAAAAGCCCAGGACTAGATGGTGTCACAGGTGAATTCTACCAATAATTCCAAGAAGAATTAATACCAATACTGTTCAAACTCTTCCAGAAATTTGAAGAGGAAGGAACACTTCCTAATTCATTCTGTAAGGACAACATCACCTTAATACCAAAGCTGGATAAAGATACTACAAGAAAAGAAAATTGCAGACCAATTTCTCTTATGAATATAGATGAAAAAATCCTCAACCAAATACTAGAAATTGAAGCCAACAACACATTATAAGAATTATACACCATGAACACATGGGTTTTATCCCAGATATGCAAAGGTGGTTCAACAAAAGAAAATCAATTGCTGTAATACACCACATTAACAAAATGAAGGGGGGGAAACACGTGATCATCTTGATTGACACAGAAAAGACATTTAGAAAATCCAGCATTCTTTCTTGATAAAAACACTTTGAAAAATAAGGATAGAAGGAAACTTCCTCAATATGATAAAGGGCATATATGAGAACCCACAGCTAACATTGTACTCAATGGCAAAAGACTGGCAGCTTTCTCTCTAAGATCTGGAAAAAGACAAGGATGCCCAATGTCACCACTGTTATTCAACATTGTACTGGAAGTTCTAGCCAGAGCAATTAGGCAGGAAAAAGATATAAAAGTCATCTAAATTGGAAAGGAAGGAGTAAAACTTTAACTATTTGCAGATGACATGATCCTATATATGGAAAATCCTGAAAAATCCATACCAGAGATATTAGAGCTAATAAACAAATTCAGCAATGTTGTAGAATACAAGATTAACACACACACACACACACACACACCCCTACTGTTTCTACCCAGTAGCAATGAGCAATCAGAGGAGGAAATTTTTAAAATTCCATTTACAATAGCAACTAAATAATCAAGTAACCAGGAATCAATTTAAACAAGGGTGTGAAGGACCCATGCATGGAAAACCACAAAACACTGCCAAAAGAAATCAAAGAAAATCTAATTAAATGGAAGGACAATCCGTGTTCATGGATTGGAAGTTTAAATATCAGCAAGAGGTCAGTTTTACCTCAAGTTACTTACAGTTCAATACAATCTCAATCAAAATTCTAACATCCTTCTTTGAAGAAATGGAAAAGCCAATTATCAAAGTTATATGAAAGGGTAAGGGGCCCCAAATAGCCAAAAGGAGAATGAAGTTGGAAGACTCACACCTCCCAATTTTAAATTTTATTAAAAATCTAAAGTAATCAAAACAACTTGGTACCGGCACAAAGACAGACACATAGACGAATTGAATCAAATTGAGAGTTCAGAAATAAACCCTCACATCTATAGCCAATTGATTTTTGTCATGTGCCAAGACCACTCAATGGGGAGAGAATAGTTTCTTCAGCAAATGGGAAAATCCAATGTCCATATGCAAAAGAATGATGGTGGACCCCTACCTCTAGACCTAACAGACATATACAGTACATTGTGTGCCCAAAATTTAACTCAAAATGGATCCAAGACCTAAATATAAGAACTGAACCTATAAAACTCCTGGAAGAAAACACAGGGACACATCTTCAGGACCTAGTGTTAGGTAATGGTTTCTTAGACCTTACAGAAAAAGCACAAGTAACAAAAGAAAAAATAGATAAATATGACTTCATCCAAATTATAAACTTTTGTGCATCAAAAGATTTCATTATGAAGCAAAAAGTAAACCTATAGATTGGGAGAAAATATTTGGAGACCACATATCCAATAAGGGTCTAATATCCAGAATATTTAATGAAATTCCGTTACTCAATGACTAAAAGGCAGACAACCTAATTTAAAAAAAGGTAAAAGATGTGAGCAGACATTTCTCCAAAGAAGCACACGAATAGGTGCTCAACATCATTTGCTATTAGGGAAATGCAAATCAAAATCACAATGAGATACCATTTCACACCCACTAAAATGGCTACTATTTAAAAAATGGAAAATAACAAGTGCTTGGAGAGGATATGAGGAAATAGGAACACTCATTCATTGTTGGTGGAAATTTTAAATGATGTAGCCACTCTGGAAAACAGTTTGCCGATTCCTCAGAAAGTTAAGTATAGAATTGCCATATGACTCAGCAACCCCACTTTTAAGCATATACCTCAAAGAATTGAAAGCAGGAACTTGAACAGATATATGCACACTGATTTTCATAAGAACATTATTCACAATTGCCAAAAGAGAAAAGCAACCCAAGTGTCCTCAACAGATGAATGAATAAACAAAATGTGTTATATATATACAATGGAATATTATCCAACTGGGAATGAAGTTCTGATACATGCTAAAACATGGATGGACCTTGAAGACATCATGTTGAGTGACATAAGACAGATCCCAAAGGACAAATATTGTATGATCTCACTGATATGAAATAATTAGGATAAGCTAATTCATAGAATCAGAATATAGTTTACCAGTGGCTGTGGTAGGGTTAGGGAATGGAGAGTTAGTACTTAATCAATACAGAGTTTCTGTTTGGGGTGATGGAAAAGTTAGTAATGGATGGTGGAGATGGTAGCACAACACTGTGACTGTAATTAACAACCACTGAATTATATATTTGAATGTGGTTAAAAGGGAAATTTTAGGTTTTATATATGCTATTAGAATAATTTTTTAAAAAAACCATAGGACTGTACAACAGAAGTAGTGAACCCAAATGTACACTGTGAACTACAGTTAATAGTGTAATTATAATTATCATAATATTGTCTAATCAATTATAATAAAGGTCAGTTAATCTCTTAAGTCTCAGGTTTTCACCTATAAAATTTATACATTAATACCTACTTGGTTTATTATAGATTAAATGAGATGATAAAGATTGGAGCTTGCCACATATTAGCACTAGTAAATGGTAGGTATTACTTTAATCTATCACACTCCCAAAATATGTAACAGTTACTAAAAGAGTAACAAAAGCCATCTGGATCACACTCCCAAAATATGTAACAGTTACTAAGAGAGTAACAAAAGCCATCTGGATCATTATAGGATGCCATCCTCAGTGGTCACAATGGCCATATTGGCCAGCAGCCATCCTACCTGAGCTGTGGTCTGTATCAGCCACATATTACACTTTATATCTCTCTGGCTTCTGGGGAGGATCTATTTATCCCAGCATTGGGTTTATTTTTGTTTTGTTTTGTTTTGCTTTTCCCTAGAAAGAATTACTTCAGTGTGAGTGTTGCTGGTAACACCAAATTCCTTGGAAAGAGAAAACTTTTTTCGCCTAGAGCTCTTTTCTCTTTTCTCTTTAGGATGATAGTTCTGCCTTTTTATCGCTCTTTAAGAGTGAATACTGAGCAGATGTAGTTCAGTGATTGAGCACCTGCCATCCATGTACGAGGTCCTGGGTTCAATTCCTGGTACCTCCTAGGAGTGAATTACATAGAAATCTGATAAAATGTATGCTTTGCCATTCACATTCACCTGAGAAAATGTTACTAAGGATGTATCTTTGGGTGTAAAGATTTCATAGTGAACCAGCTAATGTTTTTAATTTCATCTTCCTAGAGCTGAGAGTCTTCCAAATCAGAGTTAAAGCTATTTAATTGGAACAGGGTTCTTCCAAGGTCTCCATTTGTAAATGGAGGCAAAAATCAGAGGAGCTTATGCAACAGATGAACTTCCTGTGACACCCAGTATCTAAACAAGTAAAAATTGATAACCAAAAAGTGGGAGTTCAAACTGCCAGGAACTATGTATCTTATCACATTAAAAACAAACAGTGGGTGCTATTTCTGAAATTATTCCTGTTATTAAATTAAGAGTTAGGTTACAACTTCATAGAAATAAACATAAAGTAAAATAAACACCCCCTCACCCACGGCCTCTGGGTCCAACCAACATCCAAGGCTTTCAGCTTAAACTTCATTATCATCAGGGGTCTTTCTCTCCTCCCTCTTCCTTTATGTATGTTGAACTTATGTCCCTTTTCCATCTCTGCAGATGCCACCCTGGTGTGTTCCCTGATCATCTCACCTCAGTAACAATATCCTGAATTTTTCTCCTGCTTTCACTGCCTACCTTCCCCATCTCTACTTTCTCATTAGAGTAATCTTCTTGAGCACAGATTTCATTGTGCTAGTCAAAAATTTTCAGTAGCTCCCCACTGACCATAGCTAGGGTGCCTGAACATTTTATAGGAAGGAATTACTTCCTCCTCAAAACCTTGAGAACGTGTGTGTGTTAGAGAGGGGGTGTGTAAGAAAGAACAAATCCCTGTATAAATTTGCTTATCTTCACAGATGAAGTTTTTCACATATATGATTTCATTTAATCTTTTTCCTTCTGAAATATTTCCATTCTGCAGAAAATAGTAGAATAATGAACTCCCTTGTCTTTACCACCAGTTTAAGTAGGAGAGCATTACAGATGCTATGAAGTTCCCTATGTACCTACCCCATCATATTCTGCACTGCTGTTCTGAATGTGGGGTTCACTTCCATGCACGCCTTCATACATTTGAGCAGGGACCACAAGCTTTTTCTGTATAAGGACAATAAAGTAAATATTTTTGGCTTGGTGGGCCATATGCATTCTGTTGCAATTACTCAACTCAGCTGTGGTATTGCAAAGAGAGCCATAGAAAACATACAAGCGAATAGGTGTGGGCAAATTTGGCCTGTGGCGGGCAGGATTTGGCCTGTGGGTCACAGTTTACTGACCCATGCATTAGAGTATCAACAATAACATATAACATTGATTTGCAAATCTTTAAACTTTATGTAAATTTTATCAAGCTGTATGTATTGTTTTGGAACCTGATTCCTTTGCACAACATGATGTTTTTGATTTATTTATGTGAATACATATAGTTCTAGTTCATTCATTTTTTATAGCTGGATAGTATTCCATTGTGAATATACTATTTCTTTGTTTTTTTTATCCATTCTGTTCTTGTTGGACATTTACATTGTTTCCAAATTTTTGCTGTTGGAAACAATGATACAGTGAATATTTTTGTACACATCATCCCGTACACGTACACTTGCGTGAGGACCTATGAAGGGTTCACCTTTTAAATTTCACAGTAGCCCTATTATTTAGACTTTAAATCCTCATTCATCTGAGGCTTGTACTGGTAGTGTGTGTGAGGGGTGCATGGGGGTGGTAGTTGCTATTAAGTGAATAGTTCCAGGTCACACATGAAGCTATGAAAGGTCAGAAGGGACTCCAGCCCTGATCTTCTTATCCTTAGTTGATATATCAACAGACCAGAGTTATTGTTTCTGTGTATATATAACACTGCTAATTGCAAAAAGGGGATATAAAAGAACCATAAGCTACGATTCCTGCCTTCTAGGAGTATACAATCTGGTGATATAGTGGAGACAACAAGACAGATAAAAATCATTAGGTACTAGGCAAGGAAGGAAGAGAAATGACAAGGGAACCATCCATGGGGAAGTTGAGACATACTTGGGGACAAAAATCTACACAACTGAGAGATATAAGAACAAATTAGAATAAATGGAGATATTCTATGCCCCTGAAAAGCAAAATTGAATAGTCTAAAGATGTAGATCTTCAACCTTAAATATATAGGTTGGATAACATCTCAAATTCCCAAAGAAACTTTTTTGTTAAGAATGTGATACATGGCGTGAAAGTTTATCATAGAGACTAAATATGTGAGAATATCTAATGAAATGTTGAAAGTGAGTGAACAAAAATAGGAAAAGATGATATTGGTAAAGATATAACTGTCTGATCAATGGAAAACCAAAGTTAGCCTTAATAAAAGAAGCATCATAAATCAATGGGGAAAGGAAAAACTATTCAATAAACAGTACTGACAAAAGTCATCTTGTAAAATAGACCAAAATTTAAAATCAATCAAAGTAAGCTTTTCAAAAATCACCAATACAATTAATTACATAAAATGCAACACTTTTGAGGTAAAGATAATTAAAACAAAAGTATATGCAGAAAAAGTAGAATGCAAATACATTCAATATATAAGGAACTATTCTAAGTCAATAAAAAAGTTGAACACTTCAAAAGAAAAATAGATGCATCTGGGGCATGCCTCTATGGAATATGAATGCATTCATGTGATCATGAGGTGTTATCTCAGTGGGTGGAGACTCACACGATAACCAACAAAATATTAAATCCCCATGCTGGCGAGTCCTGCTACATTCTCTAATAGAGTGGCAAGAATCTCTAGAGTACATATAGGCAGTGCCTAGTGAAAGAGGATAGACAAATATGCCAGGCCTTTGGTATTAATGCTTGTCCTTATGAACCTTATTCTTATGAAATTGAAACATAGCCTAGTAATATATATTGCCTAAGAGTTACCTCCTGAAAACCTCCTTGTTACTCAAATGTGGCCTCTCTTTAAGCCAAATTCAGCATATAAACTCACTGCCTTCCCCCTGGCATGGGACATGACTCCTGGAGCTAAGCCTCCCTGGCACCGAGCGATTATTACCAAGTGCTAAGTAGCGATGCATTGAAAAAAAGACCTTGACCAAAAAGGGGAAATATTCAATACAAGAGAGTTCTTACAGCTAAGAGATTTCAAACTGAGTCAGAGGGTCATTACGCTTATGCATATATCAGGAGGATCTCACTGACTGCCACAGTAAACAAAGATTTAAGCAGTAGTGCTCCTGAGGGCTCGATAGACATCTGGACACTATAGGCAGGACACACAACCCTTAGGAAATCAGCACACCATCGGTGGGCCTTATCTTGGAATATATGTTAACCTATTTACTCAATGTAACAGAGTTAGACTTGTTTATAATTTCCCTACACATGGTTCTTTTACCCCTTTTATTTGAACCTATAATTAGCACTATACCTGTTAAATATACACCCCAGAGACTTAAATCTTTAGTCTGTTCATATGCCAGTTGAACCCTGAATCTCAGCAGAGTTGCGGCTAATAGCTACTCTCCAGTTCATCAGGCTCACCCAGGATAACAAACAAAAAGATAATGATTGACAATGCCCATCCCAAAAAATAGAATCTACAACTGTAATCAAGACAGTTCCATCCATCTGCCCCATGGGATCTAAGCTCCCTCTCAATCTGAAGCAGAGTGTGCATCACTACCCCCAAATCCTCAAGACTGAAGAATGAACAGACGTAAGGGGGGAATACAATCATGGACCAAAGCAGACATTATTATTTTAGTAATGGAAGAATTTGTAACACTGGTATAAAGATAATAGTCACCAGAGCTTCTGAGGGGAGGGAGAGAGAAGAATAGGTGGAACATGGTGCATTTTTTGGAACATTGGAATTATTCTGCATGATATTACAAAGACAGATACAGGCCATTATACATTTTGTCAAAACCTACAAAATTGTGTAGTGCAAAATGTAAAACCTTAATGCAAACTATAGACCACGGTTAGTAGCAATTCGTCAATATGTGTTCATCAATCATAACAAATGTACCACACTAATGAAAGATGTTATTAACAGAGGAAAATGTGAGAGGGGGAGGGGATGGGGTATATGGGAATTCCCTATATTTTTAATGTAACTTTTTTGTAATCTGAAACTTCTTTAAAAATAAAGTAAAAAAAGGGGGGGGGGGCAATGGACATAAAGAAGAAATGGAAACCATTACATATAACAATTAAATATGCAAAAAGTTTTGTTTCAACCTCACTAGTTATCAAATTTAATACAATGAGATAGGATTTGTCACCTAGCAAATTAGAAAAGATTGTTCAGGGTGAGGGTAAGTAATGTCAGTGAAAGCGTGTCTTATTCACTGCTGGTGGGAATATAGATTGGAAAAAAAAACTTTATGGAATGCAACTTGGCATTTTTTATGCATCTTCTATATTTCTGAATTTTCTGCAATGGGTCTTTTACTTTACTTAATAATTTTATTAAAAATAAATTTGACAACTGTGATGGTTAGGCTAATGTGTCAACTCGGCCAGGTAATTATGTCCAGGTGTTAGTTCCAGCAAGCACTGGGTGAATTGTAATACAAGAGCATTTATGGACTTTGATCACCAGTGAGTTTACTGCGTGGATGGCTGGTTATATCTGCATCAATCAGGGAGATTGCATCAGCAATGGGTGACGCTTTTATCCAATCAGTTGAATGCCTTAAAAGGGGAAGGGATTTCAACATTCAGAGAGAATTTCCCAGCTCATCTTTGGACAGCTAACTTCTCCCAGAAACTCATCAAGGACCTTTCATTGGACTTTCATCAGAGCCCCTGGTTTGCAGCCTGCCTGCAGAACCTGGACTTGTGCATCCCCACAGTCGCGTGAGAGACTCTTTTCAAATCTCATATTATTGACAGATAGCTCCTGTTGATTCTGTTTCCCGAGAGAACCCTGACTAATACAACAACTTTTCAGGAAAAAGGTACACGAAGGAATTCTTGAACTTGGAATTAACAAAAAAACATTAATTAAGCATAATTAAGCTAACACTTTGGGGGCACCTGGCTAAATCAGCTAGGACCCACCTTACCCCCACCACTAACACCTAAAAATGTGTTGAGAGAGTATGAGCAAAACTATTTAAAGACCACTGGTACAGAGAATAACCATTGCTTATTCTCAACCTATAAAGTGACTCCTTGTATGGAAAGGAGGATTTGAAGGGGAAAAAAAAGGCTCCCTACTGAAGGTCTCAGATCTCCTGGGAATTAGTCTGCCTACTGTAGTTCTTCCCCCAAGAAGGGATGAAGAGTATTAAGGAAAGAGGACACAGAACTAACTTTAATTAAAGAAATAATGTACATGGAAACACTTGGCAAATGCTTGGTGCATAATATGTGCTCCCCAAATGATTTAAGTCATTTAAGGCTAAAGCTGCCCTTCCCAGTAAGGAGCTATTAAGCAGTAAAGAAGATCCTGCCATTACAAGATGTATATAATTAACTACCCCAATATAATAAGTTTATGAGATGTAGTCATAGTTTATTATATTACTTTGATTCTTTTGAATTCCTTCTACTATTTGTTTAAGACAGGAATTGGCAAACTTTTTCTGCAAAGGGCTAGATAGTAAATATTTTCTGCTTTGTGGGCACGCAGTCCCTGCTGCAACTACTCAACTCAGCTGTTGTATCAAGAAAGCAGCCGTAGACATTATGTAAAGAAATGGTCACGGAAATTTGAATTTCATATGATTTTCATGTGTCATAAAATATTCTTTTTTTTTTTCCAACCATTTAAAAATGTAGAAAAATTCTTGGCTTGCAGACTGTCAGAAACGGACCACAGGCCAAATTTGTTTTGCCAGCCCCTGGTTTGAGTTGTAGGGCTGAAAGGACCCTCGCTGCAAAAGAGTGGGCATAGTTACCGGAAAGATGCACAAGACAGTGGCTGTGGCAGTTGCATCTTGGTAAGGGAAAGGGGTGGCAGAGCTGTGAGAAAGACTTTTCAGTCCACTGTTTGAATTGTTTGCCATGTGCTTGCGTTGCCATTTCAGCTTAAAGCATTTCTTTATTAGGACCTTTTAGGAATTGTAAAGCCAACAAACCTGATTTGAATGTACCCTGCAATGTATCTCCATTCTGGAGGGCTCTGTTGTGTTTTCTAATTGGGGGGCCCAAGACATATGGTGCATATCCAGCCAGGAGCAATAACCCCAATGATGCAGAATTAGGGTGAGTTGGACTTTCATTTGGGTGAACAAGTGATAAATTATGTTTGAAACCTTTGTGCCAATAGGACAATGAAATCCTTATCTTGGAAATTTCTCTGGGAAGAGTATGCCAAATATGATGAACTAAGCTGGAAAAAAAATCAATATATTAATTAAGCCAATGTTTCTTGGTGCCCTACTGTGTGCCAGGCACTTGAATTGAAGGTACCAAGTTCATATGAACATATAAAAACAATATGTTATAGGAATCCAAAATGAAGACAAGTGTATCTGGAAAATACTAGAGAGCTGTGATGTGCTGCGGAAGTATGAGAAAGCTTGGCGGATATGGTTGAAGGCCAGAAAAGGGAGCTGCTAAGTAAAGGAAAGCACAAAGGGAAACCTAGCAGAAATCTCTATTTTTTAAAGTGCAGAGGAAATGGGTCGTCAGTTACAAAGTACAAGTTTGGGTTGGATATAGGAAAAATTTCTGACTCTGAAGATTGTGGGTTCCTGGAGAGTGTTACGAAGGGAAGTTGTGGAATGGCCTATCCCTGAGGTAGGGAAAGCTCTGTCTTGAGCAAGAGTTGCCTGAATTTTGGGGTGGGAAAATAAATTTTCAACCAATTTATTATGTAATATACAGACACAAACATATCTGAATACATCATTCATATGTATATTCATATATACACATTGAACACTACCAATATGTATAAATTATAATATGTATAATAAATTATATGTGTATAATACATATACACAAGGGAAAGCTCTAATGTCCCTAGTCCTCAACTAGTCTGTGAGTATGAATGAGGTCTCATAAATAGCAACAACTCAACTTCTACTGGCTTCTTCTTTAGGACCTCCAGCTCCCTATCAGATCGTCCCCACCTTGAGGTCTCTTCTGTTTGTTCATAATAGTCAACTCTGGCCTCTTCTGCTTTTTTTTTTTTAATATATATATTTTTATTTATTTTTAAAAGATACTTAGATTATATAAAATGTTACATTAAAAAACATGAGGAATTCTCATATGCCCCACTCCCCACTCCTCCCACTTTTCCCCACATTAACAACTTCTTTCATTAGTGTGGTACATTCTTTACAATTGATGAACACATTTTGATGCATTGCCACTAAGCATGGATTATAGTTTACATCGTAGTTTACACTCTCTGCATTTGACTCTGTAGGTTATGGCAAGATATATAATGGCCTGTATTTGTTGTTGCAGCATCATCCAGGTCAATTCCAAGTCCCGAAAATGCCCCCATATTACATCTCATTTCCCTCTCCCTGACTTCAGCACCTCCAGTGGCCACTGTCTCCACATCAATGATATAATTTCTTATATTGCTAGAATCCCAATAAGTCTATAGTAGAATACCAGTAAGTCCACTCTAGTCCATATTTTATTCCCCAATCCTGTGGATTCTGGGATGGTGGTGCCCACCCCACCTGTAATTGAGAGGGGGGTTTGATCTCTTATGGATGATGGATGGGACTCTCTTGCTTGCAGCTGTGGACTCTCTCGGTTCCTTGGTATGGGAGTTGTCCATCCTCACCTCCTTGTTAGTTGTCCTAGGTGAGTCCAATGAACTGGAGAGTAGGTGTTACAACTCTGCTGAGGCTCAGGGCCCAGCTGGCACATGGACAGCCCAGAGATTCATGTCTCTTGGACATACACCTACCAACTCCAGCACCAACTATAGTTTCGAATAGAAGGGACAGAAGAGGCATGTATCTCTTCTGCTTTTTTGTTCCATGGGGCAGAGCAGTGCACAACCAGTGGTCATGATACCTCTGCCAGACACTTCTCCACAGGCTATGGCAGTATATTTGGGTGCTGCCGTTGTTTCATAATTGCCCCCAAAAGGCCCTGAGTCCTCTTGGGGTTGAAGTTCCACTCTGATATGTGGCAGTGCTGTTTGAGGGAGAGGGTAAGGGTGAGTTGAGCACTCTATTCTACTTGTTGCATTTTCTTTAAAGGGTCTGAAATTATACCTCAATGTTTCCAGACTACATTTTTATTTATAGCTCCCTCCCATCTCACCTCAGAGTGGCAGGAAGGTCTCCTAAATCTAGTACCAGTCCTTCTACACTGTGCTGTATTGAGAATTACACATCCCTCTAATGGCTGAGACCTTGGCACTGGGTAAAGGTCATGGTTTTTCACTCCCTCTGACTTTAGGATGGATTCTCTTCCAGCAGGTTCCTGGCTTACTGGGCAGTAAACTTGGGTAGGGCCTTGCATTGGTTCCACAGATAGACCTGAATATGTCTGGATCCACAGTACTCAGGATTCTTTCTTGCTTCTTCCTCTACTCCCTCTCTGTGGCATCTTCCTATCAATTCTTATCAATTTAGATGTGCTCTGGTATTGTCCATCTTTATTTTTATATTTTTTCATATATAAGCTTTATTTTTAAAGAGGTTTTAGGTTACAGAAAACTTACATAAAAAATATAAGGGATTCCCATATACCCCACCCCATCCCCTGCCCCTCCCGCATCTTCCCCTATTAATAACATCTTTCAATAGTGTGGTAATTGTTACAATTGATGAATAAATATTGAAGCATTGCTACTAGCCAAGGTCTATAGTTTGCATTGTGATTTACGCTTAATTCCAATGCCCTAAAAATGCCCTATGACCACTTATTATTACCTTCCCCTCCCCTCAGAACCTCTGGTGACCACTGTCTTTATATCAATGTTACATGTTCTTCCATTACTACAATATTAATAAGTTAGTTTTGTCCATGGTTGCATTACCCCTTATGTTTGGCCATTCCTTAATCTTCTGGAGTTTGGGATGGTGATGCCTGCTCTGCTTCAGATTGAGATTGCCCATCTTGAAAAATTGCCCTTGAAACCCTGTCCTCCTTAAATTACTTCCCTATCTCTTGACTCCTTTTCACACCCATACTTCCCTGTTAGAGCATCCTGTTCTTTCTTTCATAGACAGCTCTTATGACAATGTGTAATCTCTCTGTATTTGTGTGATTATTTATTTAATGTCCTATTCCTCATTAAGCTCGATGTCATGTCCCATGGATGCATTTTTTTCCTTTCACCATTCCATTTTCTAGGATCTAGCCCAGGGCTTAGTGCAGAGTAAGTGCCCAATAAATGTTTGTTGAAAGCACAAATAAGTGACTGACTGTAGCAATGCGTTTCTGGTGGGCCGCCGTCCTAGCAGCCAAATGTATCTAAAACTCATTTCCACTTGAGCTGGACATTTTCTGAGTGAGAGAGAAATAGGGACACAGATGGGGAAGTTCTAATGAAATAAATATTTTACCCAACAAAATTCCTATATTCTCTCCCTAAGTAGCAAATATAGTTACTTATTTGTCCACAAAATGGTTTCTTGGTGGATACAGAATAAAAATGTTTGAAATCACCCTCAGAAAAAAAACCTGGGAAAAGAGGTTCTGATAGCACACCTGTGCTTTATTTAACTTTTCAAAATACTTTAGAGAGGTAGAAAACATCTTCCAAGGAAGGAAGGGAGGAAGGAAGGAAGGGAGGGAGGGTTCTCAGATATATTCTGGACAACTCCTAAGGATGAAACTTCAGACAGTTTGGTGAGATTTACCATTGGTTTTCCTTTTATCATAACCTCTTTTTACCCTAAATTAATATATGAGCAAGATAGGCCATGAGAGTGAAAATTTATTTAAAATGTAGACATAAAGATGATTCTGGGGTAGCATTTTCTAAATTTTTTATATTTTGCTGACATAATGCCTAAATACATAACTTAAGAAATTCCCAGCAGGAAGTGGCCTTAATCACTATCGTGACTTTATAAAGACTTGTTCAAATTTGGGATAAAGTTAACAAAAAAAAATGAGCAGTTTCTAATCAAAGCCTTTATATTTGTTTTGTTTTGTTTTTTTCTACATGTAAAAGAAATAACGATACAACTAAAATCTTTACCCAAATCTTTCAAGTACTGAAGTTTAAATGATAATACATTGTGTTTTCCCACAACAATTTGAGAACATCTCTTCTGAAAACACTCATCTTGAACATTTATAAGTTCAAATAAGGGGTAAAAATGATAAATATTGAGAAAAGAAACTTCACAGAAAGGCTATGGCAAAATGCCTACAAAGAGAGCCATTCATTCTTTTGTAAATTAGCTTGCTCTTCGTCCTCTATCTCTCTTAACCACCCTTCCCTCTAGCAACTTTCTATTTATTTATTTGCCTTTCAGAGTTTTCTTTTGAAGACCAACATAACGAAGGGTATTTTCAGATTGAATAGTTTGGATGGGATCAGAAATGAATCTTATCGAACACTCCCACTTACCTGCCATGGATGAATTTTCTCTTTCTGACAATTTATTTGGTAAGTTGACAAGTTCATTTGAATATCAATAAAAACAAACTACAATGTGGAAATACATAAGAAAAAGTCTAGAGGATGAGTCCAACAGAGAATCAAGAAAATGGTTTTGCTCCTTCTAAGAACCCAGTAAATGCTAGTGACTATCTAAGGTTAGAGGTAGGACAGACCTTGGATTCATCCTACCTAATGTTCTTCTTTTTTATAGATGAGGAAGACAAGACTCAGGGAGCTGTGTGACTAGCCCAAGGTTGCAAGGCTAGATCATTAACAGAGCTGGAAGCAGAAACTGATTCCTGTTCTAGCACTACTTCTAATAGTACATGTACTAAAGTATGAAATCATGGTTCTTATGGTTTAATATTATACCTATTAAAGGAAGAGGTTAGTATGATTATAGCTCTGCAGATTTCCTTTTCCATCATTCCACTGCTGCCGGAGGATCTATGGCACAGTGTCAGGATTAGTCATTTAAGCTTGATTGAGAACAAATTGTACTAAGTTGTTTTCAGTAGATCTGTAACTAGATGATACCATAAAATGATATATTGCTCCACTTTATGCATTATGAAAAATATCTCATTATAAAGAGTTTCAATTGAGAACATCAGCAAAGAGTCAGTAGGAACAATATTTTGGGTGGGGCAGGGAGGCCCACATTTAAAATAATTCTTCAGGAATGATACTCACACATTCCTTTCTACATAATAATCATGCCGGGAGTCTTGAATTTTCCCAGTTTTTTATGTACATTAATATATATGGACCCTGGCAGACCAAGATAGTACAAATGCAAATCCTTAAAATTCCACAAACTTAAATGTATTAAGTAATGATCTCCCTGTCGGTTGTAGTCATCCCTGTGAGATATTAATTAATAAGCTACACTATTACCAGTCATTAACACCTTAATGTATAATGGTTTATCAGGTCATTTCTAAAGGAAGATCATTATTTGTATTGCCTATTTACATGTCTACCTCTCCTTATTCAGTATAAGAGCATTTGAGGGCAGTGACCACATTTTGTTAATCCCAGTATGCACTTGATAAATAAGAATCAAGTAATAAATAATAGAACGGAAAGGGGAAAAGAGGTTTAGGGGAAAAAAAGAGATGTTTATCAGTAATCCTCAGAGAACTAAAGGCAGCAGTAATTATTTATGAAATGTCAGTTCTCAGACATACTTGCTGCATCTTATTTCTTCCAGTTGGTTTTTCTGCATCCTCAGGATGCACTCAAGGGCAGTGGGAGGTCTTACCTCCATGCCTGGCCACTTGACCATTTGCTTCTGGCTTACTTTCTAAGGCTTCTTAGAAAAATCATTGTAGAGACATCTTCACAATTGTTTGCTCTACCAATCAGAACTCACAAGATAATTAGGAATGCTGGTCCATATCACAGTCTAAGGAAAAGTACACTTAAGATTCTTTTTCACATAAAAATTGCCATTTATGGCTCTGAAATTTCATGATTCCATATCAATATCTCCAAATCTGAACTTTGGTATCATCATTTTAAACTAATTCAGCTCCAATTTTTGCATGGAGAGGAACTTATAGGGCACCTCTTACAACCTAGCCAAAATTTAAGCAAACACAATAGGGTGAAGGTTGGCATCAGCAACCATGAAATGAAAAATGTGGGAGTAGGAAGAGAAAAATTTGTAAGGTAAGAAGCATCTGAAAATAATTGCTAAGGAAGAATTGTAACTCATGCTTCTTGTGTCGTGGTTCCCTCATCTTCTCCCTTGGTGGAGCACACTCTTATCCAATTTCCCAATACTGCATTTAAGGTTTCTGAGACTTTACAGCACAAGAAGTATAAGCTGCAATGCAAAGCTCTTATTCCTGGCCGGAGAAGTTTCCCCAAATCTTTATCCGGTCCCTTCTCATGGTAAGCTAATTTGAACCAACTATGACTACTGGGACTCCTTTTCCCTTTTCCCCACTTAGCCCTAGAGCCAGGTCTGAGCATTGTTTCTAAATCTCTTACTTCCAAGGCCTCAGTCTATCCCTGCTCAACATACCGGAGCTAAGGACCCCCTAAGCTAATGACATGTCAAAGAGGAGGATTAAGAGAATTTTGAGTCCTTTTTACCTTCTCCCCTTCTTCATTTGTGTCTTGATAAAAATGATAGATTCTATGTCCTCTCCCTGAGCTTAGGGTGGAAAGAACCAGGAATAAGACTATGTGGCCGTCGGATGAGCAGACCACAGGGTCTACCTCACCATTCCTGGATCCTGAGATAAGCCAGAGATTCAGAAGTGTTAACACATGGGCTTAACCAGCCAAAGGGATGGAATCTTTTCCAATGGTCTCACTGTATGATCAAATGGAGCAATCATATTTTTTCAAGCAAGGGCAAGTGAGGTTCATGGTACACCATATGGAGAACTATCCTGCCTTCCTTCCATTGAGATATTGAACACTGACTATATCTCGATGCCCCTCACACTCCAAAGGCATCAAGAAGGAAATAAGACAGGCAAGATCCCTGCTTCCATGGACCTTACATTCTAATGGTGGAGGGTAGACTCACAATAAATAAGTGAACAAGTAAATAAAATATCAGCTTGTGGTGAGTGCGATGGGAACAACAAAACAAGGTGATGCCATGTAACTGGAGGCATAGGGCTACTCTAACTGCTGTGGACTGGGGAGGCCTCTGTGAGGAGTTGACTAGTGAACTGAGACTGAAAGACAAGAAGCCAGGCAGGCAGAACATTCCAGCAGATGCAAAGAGCCAACATCTGGAAGGAGCATTTCATCTCATTTTCATTTAGGGCAGTAGAAAGAGTCTAGAGAACTGGTTCTGGGCCTTCCTTTGCCATTAGCCAGATATATAGCCTTGAACAACTCACTCAAGTTCAACTGGCTAAAAGGAAAAAAAAAAAAGAATGTTAGGCTGGGAATTCTGGTCTTAGCAAACGCGTCCTTAAAACGCTGCCGCTGTCCGTGGAAGTAGTGATTTGGACTCAGCGGTACTCACCTGGCACACACACAGCTTGCAAGTCCTTTCAAGGTGGCCTTGGACATGGACCCTTCTCACTGCAAGTTACTATAAAGGCCATAATTAAATCCCAATTTTGAGACACTGGGAAGGTGACTGCAGGATTATTCCACAATTACTGATGTGTACTCTCTAATAGACGTTGGAGACATCAATGACCAGTGATGACTTTCATCTTCTTCCAGAAATGGGCATGGACCCCTCACACTCCAAAGGCATTGCTTAAGGTGAAGGGGGACTGACCCCACCCAGAGGAAGGCTAAAATTTTTTTTTTTTGCAGGGAGAGGGGTGCAGATTTGCTCAATAGCTCTGTTTTCTTAGTCTGGTCCTTGTAGGAAAAAGTAAAGAAGCTTGGACAGAATGGAATTGTGAAGATTGAATCACCTCCCTGAGGTCCTTTAATTTATTTTGCTGACAGCCATCCCTAACAAATCCAGATGGGAATCTAGCCCATAGTAACTCAATCCACATGGAGGACTCAGAATGTAAGGACATAGTGACCTGGCAGAGATAAGGGTCTTTTCCTTTGGCCAAACTTACAAGTCAGGAAACCTGGTCAAAGATTATTGTAGAGGATGAAGAAAGGCGTCTTTGATAAATGAAGAAGGCAGGGTCTTTGTGCAATTAGTACATAATAAAAGGCAATAATGACAAAGTCCACAGCTTCCCATGGGTTACCATAGTGATATGGGGAGGTGGTGGTATCTTAATTCATATCTATGTTTTCTTTTAGCAAATTGTTAAGAATTTAAAAATCAGAGAATTTCAAAGACTAAGTAAATAGACAAAACATTCTAGCGATAGGACAGAACAAGCAAAAGAAGGTACAGTCTCATGCTGCCATACTTAATGTTCCAATGTAGTCAATCCCAATTCACTTAGCTCAGTGATAATGGAAAAAGTGCACTGAACTTGGGCGGAAATAAGCAATAAAGTTGAAATAAATAAAATCTCCAGAAACAATTTAACTTATCTGAACCTCACTTTTCTCTCCTGTAAAATGGGAGTAATAAGAACACTCACCTCACAGCTGGTTGGGCGGATTAAATGGGCTGTGTGGGAAAGTGCTCTGTAAACTGCAAAGCATCATGAAACATTATACTTATCGGAGTTGTTACATTTTAAATTGTTGAAATGATAAACACCACCCTACTCATTAAAGGAAGGAAATACTGTTTATCTTAACATTGCTGAGTGCAAAGGATTTTCAAGAAGCCAACAAAAACAAATAGTAAGTAAATAAATTTCTGGGTGCCCCAAGGATATGTTCTGTCTCATCTTGTCATTACAGCATTAACAACAGCTATGGAATCCACATTTTTATATTATTTTTATTATTGTATCTAATAGTCTTTCCAAACCCTGTGCTGAATGAGACCCAGCAATATAAGCCTATTCACTTACGTTCCATTTCCTTTGGCTATTTCTCGTTGTTTTATGCCTCAGCTAGCTATTTATGCCCGTTCTTCTCTGAGTATGCTTTATTTTATTTTAAAAGATACTCACTTTGGAATCTGGTTCTTGCCTATGTGTTATGTTTAAATTCAAAGAATTTCCCAGAGAGTACATAACCAGCCATTTGTTTTAAAACACAATTAGAGGTATTGTGATGCTGTTTTCTGGAATATTTTTGACATTTAATCTCAGATATTTTTCCATCTCACTAAGCTCAACTCAAGTGAATGTAGTTCTGTCTTGACAGGTGAATCAAAGCTACAATTTTCCAGAAGATGAAAAGATAGCATTGGCTCTGACAAAAATGGAGCTTTGATTTAACTTAGTTTACATATTTTGTAACTTTTGTTTCTTATACACAACTCTTCCGCAGAGATAAGCAATCTCTAAGGTTTTTACTAATACACTATGGCTTTGGATTTTGCTTTCCCAAGGAATCTCAGATCTGGTATTCTTGTTAGTGGAGTTAAGAAATGGTGAAAGTTGAAGAAATATTGAATGTGTCTTCCCTTGTTGCAAAATAGATTACTGCTTTTTTAAGGTAGGGTTTGGAAAAGGCATGCAATGGGACAGCGATTATAGATAATGGGCCAGTTCTTGGTGAATTCTCTGCCATCCAAGGCTTTAGCCCTCAACTTTGCTAAAAAAAGAAAGGATTCTCAGGAGCATTCAGAATGAATAAAACTAACTATAAAATCAGATTGCAAATTTATAAATTGTGACTGCTGCCATTTCTTGAGGGCTTTCTATGTGTCAGGCATCACGATAAGTATATTTTAGATTTGTTAGCAGACTTCCTGGGTTCAGTTCCATCTCTATCACTTAGTAGTACATGGTCTTTAGCAAATTGCTTAATTTAGGACAACTTATTTGCCATATTTAATAAAGTGTTCAGAAGAATGCCTGGCAAATTATAAGCATTCTATAACAATTTGCCATTAACATTAATTTTTACAATACTCCTATAAGAGAGATTTGAAGATGTTAAATCCTCTGCTTAATGTTTCATAGCTAGCTAGTAAGTAGGCAACCAAAATATAATCAGGTTGAGAAATCAGAATTGAATGGTCAAAGTACCAGGCTAAGACAGCACTCATGTTCACCTTCTTAGGAGAAAGTCTTTCCAACAAGATTATGTCACTTAAAGTCCGTTGACCAAGTGTTCTCTCTCCCTTTGTTTTTTTTTTTGTTTGTTTGTTTGTTTGTTGTTGTTGTTTGAGGTACCAGGGCTGGGGGCCTCCCATGGGCATTCAACCGCTTGAGCCACATCCACTCCCCACAAGTGTTTTCTTAAAGGGTAGTTCCCAGAAACCTCTGGGACTTGCCTTTTTTTCATGCTTTCATAGCTGATGCTTCCAACCCCCATGATTGCCATAGCATTCACACTACTCCCCAACTACCACCTATAACAGTGCTTTCCAAAAGAATTTTCTAGAACTGAAATGTTCTAGATCTGCTATGTCTAATATAATAGTCACTAGCCACATGTGGTTATTGAGCACTCAAAATGTGGCTAATATGACTGAAGAACCAACTCTAATTTAATTGAATTTTAATTAATTTAAATTTAAATAGTCCTGCGACTAGTAGCTACTGTTTTGGACAGCGCATATCTGCGGAGAAAAGAATGTATTTTTAGAAAAAATAACAAAAGGCAGTTGCTTCTAACTGAGAGATAAGCAAAGGAATCCAATCAGTCTTATGAGAAATCCCTTGGCAATTTCTCTCAGGAACAAGGATTTCCTGGATCAGCTAAAATATCCTGCCTCGTTTCTTTTTTAATATAGAAGTTTCTGAGGGTGACACACAGGTCCATTTTTTTTTTTTTTTTTTTTTTTTTTTTTTTTTTGACCATTGAAAAATTCAGTGGAGATTTCTTGAAATAGAAAATTTGGAGATAGTTTGTCCTGGTTCACATCCTTTGATTAACCAAAGATCTGTTCCACCCAAGGTCTTCCAAGGCAGGGATAACTCTGGGATCGTGCAGAAAGGTCACAAGTGAATTGAAGATTGGGAACAACTTTGTAAATGCAATCCTTGATTAACAATCCAAACTGAAATACACCCAGAGATTACCACTTTCCCCCTCTTTTGTGGCAATCAGAACAAGTGTGCCTTAGTTTTTAAACACAGGATTTTGAGTCAGAGCACTAGGTTAAAATCCCCACCTCTCCCTTACTGCATGATTATAGACAAATCACTTACCCTCTCACTGAGCTGCTTTTCCTTATGTGTAAAATAGGATTGCAGATAGTGGGCCCCATAAATAATACCTTCCTTAAAGGGTGCAAGTGAAGATCAGACGAAATAGTGCATGTGGAACTGCTCTGTAAACCATGAAGCCTGTAGAAATGTTTTAGTGATGATTACTACGTTTATACACAACAACTTTGCCTTCTAAAAGTGCTTTCATATTTATCTCATTTTATCTTCACAACAGACCTATGAGAGAAGTAGGGCAGGAATTATTATCTACGTTTTACCATCTGTTAATATAGATAAATGGGGCCCATGAAAGCTGAGAGACCTGCCTAAGGTTATGCAGTGCAACTGGCTACAGTATGTCTAGACTCAACCTGGACCTACTGACTCCCTATCTAAAGCCAAAAAACAAACAAACAAACAAAAACCACTAAATCGATGCAGACGATATCCAGAAGTGATGCTGCAGCACAAAAATGGAATTATCTACTCCTAGGCAACCCAACCTACAGCAATGATGGTTAGCCGCCAGTGTGCTAACCTTTTTATTAATACTTCATTTAATTCCCACTAGAGCTCTATGCGGTTGTGTGATTATCAGCCCTGCCTTACAGATGAGGAAATCAAGGCACAGGGTGGTTCAGGGATTTGTCCATGACCCACAGAGCTAGAAAGTGGTAAGAGAGCCCGAATAAAAACCCAGGTCAGTTGGCCTTCGGGGTCGTTAACCATTATTATGCTTTAATGCTTAATATGCATTAGCATTCTGTAGCCTTTTGATGGAAACAAACGTCAAGACGTGGACCAAGACGCTTGACCCCAAAATCCACTTTCAGGGCCACTGGATAGAAATCTGCTCTTTTTTTAAAAGTGCCCCCTGAAAACGTTTATCTAAGAGACCAGTTTCTAGCTTACTAGGCAATTTGGCATCGAGGACTTTTCTCATAAACATTTACAAATATTCTGCTCTGTAATGAAGTTAATCAGTAAACTGCATAACCTCTGGCCTCTGTCACTCCTTACCTAGTCTCATTTTCCATTGCTGTGTATAAGCTAAGAATGGTAATGCAGTTTCAGGGGTTAGAAAATCCAATTCAAATTAGTCCTCGCCACAGCCACACAGCAGCAGGATTTGTCATGGAAATGATGAGCCCGAAGCCTCCTAAAGGTAGGCCATAGCTCCTAGGTGCGCTCAGTCTCACTTTTGCAACAGGGCTAAGCAACTGCGGTAGACTTTGAGGTTATAGCAAAAGATCCCTGTCAGAAATGGCTCGGCCAGACCTAGGAGGCTGGAGGTAGGAGCCTGGGGGTGGGGTGATTTTTATAGGGTTCTAACCAGATGTGCTAGTATCTCACTGGAATTAAATCTGAGTATGTCTTCCCTAAAACTGGTCATTGGTCGTTATGTCAAATTAGAACCATTCCTGCAAGTTAAACATCCAGCCTGACATTGATGTCTATGGACACTTGAAAAAATATTTTGAAGTATGTTATTTCATGTAGTGTTTTTAAAACCACAAGTCTCAGTCCCAGTAGATCACAAAAGCTATTTAGTGGTTTGTGACCAGCGCTGAAAAATAGAATAGAATAGAATAAAAATATCACAGTGCACCTCAAGAAGCAAGGATAAGTGTTAGTTCATGGAAATTTGGTTCCATTTATGTATACGTAAGTGTGTACAGGGGTCACGATAGAAAATGTATTTCATGTTATGGGTTGCAGTTTTTAAAAGAGAAGGGGATTGAGAAACACTAACCTAATGAACTAGCTTTGGAGCAGATTTTTCCCGATAGTCTATGGCAAGTTAATTGAGTAAAGAGTCCAAGTTTAGACCTAATCTATTTGTTTTCTCTGAAATAAAACAGAAGTTATAATAAAATATAGACGGTATAACATAATTTTAATTTTTCTCAAAACAAAATTATTTTAAAAATTCAGCTAAAAGAGAAATGCTATGTAATCATTTTTCACAATAGTTACAATTTTGAACTTATTTTTGACCAAAGCCTTGGCAGAATACCTTTCTGTTTAAATGTGTTGTTTAAACGTGACTGACTTAATATTTAGAAATGGAAATTAGTTGGAAGTCTGGGGAAGCAAATTTTCCATTCACTTCAATTCAACAAATATTTATGAAACATTTACTATGTGTCAGGCATTGTGTTAAGTGCCAAGAATGAACGAAAAGGGAATATATCCTAATATTTTCCCCAAAGTGATCACAGACTAGCAACAATAACAAAAATGTATTGAATGTTTATGATGTATGTTTACCTTCATCGTCTTAGTTCATCCTTACTATAAGCGGTCACATAGGTACTGCATTAATCCAGCTTTATAGATGAAGGAACAGAAGTTTAAAGAAGTTCAATGCTTTTCCCAAGTTCACATCTCTAAGACATTGGGAGATGAATTGAATCCGGATTTGTCCCACCCCAGGAGGGTCCTCTTAACTGGTGTCTTTTACTACCTCAAGTTGAGTGTGGAAGATAAGCATGTAAACAAATAAAAATGATCGTACATGCTTCTGATAAGAGCTGTAGTGGAAGTGTGTACAGAGGGTAGGAGAGGTTAATTCCACCTACGGGAACTGGGGCAGGCTTCAGAGAAGGCGATCAGCTGACGAGCCAGCAAAGGCACCTGCATCCCAAAGGACCGACCAACAGCTTCACAAAATGAAGCTTGTGCTCTAGTCAAGAAACCATGGAAGAGGAAATAAAGGAAAGCAGAGAAGGCTATTTTTCCATTCACTTCAATTCAGTAAACATCTATCACACATTTACTATGGTCAGCATTGTGCCGGGGGTGAAGAAATGGTTATAACCTAGAACCTTTCTAGGGTGCATCAGAAACTGAAGTCGTGGCAAAGTGCTGTCCTGATTTCATGAAGCTGATTTTCCTGGTTGATTGCATGTTGGGTCTGATTACAGACCCCTTAGAGCTGTACTATCTAATAAGGTGGTCACTAGCCACATGTGGCCACTTAATTTTAAATTTTAGTTATTTAAAATGAATTTTAAAAAAATTACTAGCCACATTTCAAGAACTCAATATCCCAGGAATTTTAGTCATACTTGGTTATGACATAGATCAGGATTTTGCTTACACT
>JAQZBX010002690.1:0-14048 GCA_029593785.1 Cabassous unicinctus
CATGGGATACTGTAATCGATCATGCCACAAACTCCCATTACTTCATGATAAATTTTATTTTCTTAATACTTCAAAAAATTCATTCACTCTAATTAGAAAATGTAGTAAAAATGAAGTGCAATTATCCCTAACTAATCTTTCACAGGCCCACACCCTCTGACCCAGTTGCCCACTTTGTTACTCCTTTTTCACCTGTATACACCAGTTACATTGCAGACATGATAATTGGATAACTTGTTTATGCCTATCCAGCAGTCCCCTCAGACAAAAAGAATTCTTGTGTTTGCTCATTCATTTACCCTTCATTTATCCATTACTGTTTTCATTGTCTATTAAATGATAGGAATTATTTTTTCAGTGAAAGCATCAGTGAACTTCATCTCTTCACTATATACCTTTTATTTACTTTCCTTTTGCCCATGGGAAATCTGGTACAAGAGAAATCAGGGGAAGTTTGACCCAGGAAAAATCAGAACTCTCATAACCCAGTACCAATTAGAGTATCTTCAATCTTTAAAAGAAGGCTTAGAGAAAGGTCTCATCATTACAGATCACTATTTCATCTTTTTTTAGTGAACATGAATCATGAACACATCTGAAGGATTTTTTTCTCTCCTCCTGATTGTTGGTGATGCCCCAACCTCTTCTGAGTTAGAGACTCTGATTTAGTACTGAATATCCAATTGTAGGTGGCCAATTCTGCTCTACTACAGGCAGATTTCAGATTGCTAATCTCATGGAAGAGCAGTTACACTTCAGAGCTGAATGAGAGTCAAGTCTTCCAGTAACACTTGTGTGACATCATCATTGACATAGCTCAGTTCTGTGGGCTGAGTTTGAATATAGCAACATGAAACACAAGAGGATTATTGAAGCAAGGGATTGCTGGTGGTGAGGCAGAAGTTTTGCGGTAAAAAATAAATTGATATTTTTCTGTGCATACAAGCATGTAATTATCTTTTAGTTAGAATGATGGAGATGCAAGGATTGATAATCAACTGATGGACAATTGCTTTCTCCAAAATCTTTCTTTGACTCTGGTTGAAAGCTGTTTTTCAAGTCCTGGTGACAAAAAGTCCACTCAGAACCACATTAAGTTCCTTTGCCTCTGAGTCTTCTCACAGGCTAGCTTCTGTTACTCATCTTTCTCTACCACCCCTTCCCCTGAGTCACACTGCATGGAAGACATGGTGATTAAGAGGTCTGATCCCAGCCAAGATCCTGCATTTGGGGCCCAGTTACTCCCCTTACTTGTCATGTGATGTTAGCCATATTAATTGATCTCTCTATGCCTTACTTCCCTCATCTGTTAAATAGGGAGGACTCTATCCATCTCATAGTGTTGTAGTTGGGATGAAAGAGATTAATACATGTGAACACTGAGAACAATGAGTGGTACTTAATAAGACCATGTGAATGCTTGTTGTTATTGTTATAGTTAGGTCTTAGCTTACGTAGCTTGTCCTAACTAGGTGATTTTCTTGCTTTTTATACTCAGAGCACCCAATTATTCACCATCATGGCACTCATCATGGTTCATGGGAGATTCTCAGTCACAAATCTGTCTCCTCCAAATGGAATGTAGCAACTTTGGATAAAACACCAAGTCTACCTCATCTTTGCAGTTCTACAAAGTATGGCAATGTCTGACACATAGTAGGTACTGCATATACATTTGTTGAGTCAACAAATGTATGGTGACTCCTCCAAATGACACATCTTTCATATAAATCCAGTAGAATAGGATTGTGTGGTTTAGTACCTGGAAATACAGTCACTCAAGGGGATATTGGACCACTGTTATATCATCTGACTGACTGTGAGACCCTGGAAATGTCAATTTGGATGTCTTTAGACCCTGCATATACTTCCATTGGAGTCTTTGGAATTAATATATTTGGTCTAAGAAAAAAAAAGTTCTGAGCTCAGGACCTCCATGGTCAACCTGTCTAGGAGGTTTAGGAGTGCACTTGGATAAAATTTTCAACTGTACTCTGCTTGAGTCAAATCTCCATATTTGTTCTGGAACGCATTTAAAAATAGAATTCCAACAAATAGTGCAAAGCATCTGCAAAAGGATTTAGGAAATTTGTGGATAGTGAGTAAGGAAGAACCTGACAACTAGGACACAATAGAATCTGTGACCTGGGATACAGAGTGGCTTTATTTGTATGACTACAGAAGGTACAACACAGGAGTTCTGGGAAAATGGCATCGAAGTAGATAGGCAATGCTCAGCTCTTTCACAAGAAACAGCAGAGAAGGGGCAAAATTCTACCTGAATGAACTCTTTCAGAAATCCACACAGCAGGAGGCTGTAGGGCATTGTTCAAGAGGGAGCTGGACAAAGAGATAAAGAGCCCAAGGGAAAACCACATCAGAGACAACTAAAAAGATAAAAAAAATAAGGGGAACAAAGTATCAAAAGTTAACCTTACAACACACGAAGAAATAACAAAATTAAACCATGCAGTAGAAAGAGAAGATAACCAACTGAATAAGCCCGACAAGATAAACAGATGCCTAGACATCAACAAAAAATTTATAAGCTACACTAAGAAACAAAGAAATGGCCCAGTCAAATGAACAACCTAAAGTACAGGAGGAGATGTAGAATATGGAAAAACTAATCAAGGATGTACAATCAAATGTCATGAATTAACTTAATGAAGTGAAGGAAGATACAAAGGATATTAAGAAGACACTGGGAGAACGTAATGAAGACATTTTAAACATACATAAAAAGATGTATGTACCTGATGATGGTAAATGGGAAAATGCAAAATATCAAAAATACACTGGAAGCACATAACAACAGATTTGAAAAGGCAGAGGAAAGATCAGCGATATGGAATACACAAGTCTGAAATCAGACAGATACTAGAACAGATACATAAAAAGATAGAAAAAACCAGCAGGAACTTAGGGATTTGAATGACAGCATAAATTCACAAACATACATATAGGCAGTCCAGAGGGAGAAGAGAAGGGAAAGTGGCCAGAAGGAGTATTAGAGGAAATAATGGCTGAAAATTTCCCAACTCTATTAGAGGGACATGAATGTACATGTCCAGGAAGTGCAGCACACCACAAACAGTATAAATCCTAATAGGCCTACCTCAGGACATATGCTTATCAAATTGACTAATGCTCAAGATAAAGGGAGAATACTGAAAGCAGCAAGAGAAAAGAGAACATACAAGGGTAGCTCAATAAGATTAAGTGCTGATTTCTCATCTGAAACCATGGAGGCAAGAAGGCAGTGGTATGACACAGTTAAGATGTTAGAAGAAAAATTTCCAGCCTAGAATTCTCTATCTAGCAAAGATGGCATTCAAAAATGAGGGAAACTTCAAAATATTCACAGATAAATAGAAATTTAAAAAGTTTTTCAATAAGAAAAAAATACAAGAGAGAGTTGGAAGAGAGTGTAAGAATAAATAAAAAGATGAAAAAAGAAATAAAAAAAACATGTGACATACACATACCTAAAGAAAATATGACTAATATTGTCATAATGACATTGATGGAAATCACAATGAATGTTAATGCATTAAACTCTCCACTCAAGAGACATACACTGGCAGAATGGATAAGGTAATATGACCCATCTATATGCTATCTATAAGAAACTCATCTTAGACCAAGGGATGCAAAGAGGCTGAAAGTGAATGGTTGGAAAATAATTTTACATACAAACAATAATCATAAAAGGGCAGGAGTAGCTATCCTAATATCAGACAAAATGGACTTTAAATGCAAAACTATTTTAAGAGACAAAGAAGGACACTATATATTAATAAAATGGGTGATCTATCAAGAAGAAACAACAATCATAAATATTTAGGCATTTAACCAGGGTGCCTCAAAATACATGAGACAAACATTGGGAAAACTGGAGAAATAGATGACTCTACAATTATAGTAGGAGATTTTAATACATCATTATCACCGTTAGACAGAACATCTCAAGAAATGATCAATAAAGAGACCTTGAATAATACATTAGAGGACCAGGAACTAATAGACATATACAAAACTTTAAATACAAATACAGCAGGATATACATTCTTCTCAAGTGAACATGGATGATGCTCCAGGATAGACTAGATGCTGGGCCAAAGAACATCTCTCAATGAATTCAGAAAAATTGAAATTATATAAAGTAATTTCTCTGACCACAATGGAATGAATCTGGAAAACAGTAAGGGGCAGAGGAGCAGATTAGGCAAAAAGATATGGAAGTTAAATAACCCACTCTTAGACAATCATAGAGTCAAAGAGGAAATTGCAAAAGATATCAGTAACTACCTTGAAATGAAAGAAAATGACAACAAAACATATCAAAACCAATGGGATACAGTTAAAGCAGTGCTGAGAGGGAAATTCAAAGCCATAAAAGCCTATGTTTTAAAAGAAGAAAGAGATAAAATAAAAGATTTAACTGCACACCTGAAGGAATTAGAAAAACAATAACAAGCTAACCCAAAAGACTATAGAAAGAAGGAAATAACAAAGATTAAAGCAAACCAAATGAAATTGAAAATAAGAAAGCCTTAGAAAAAATAAGCCAAAATATACCAAAATAAACGGAAAAGCTGGTTCTTTGAGAAGATTAATAAAATTGACCATCCGTTAGCTAGACTAACAAAGAAAAAAGAGAGAATTTGCAAATACTTAAAGTAAGAAATGAAGAAGGGTACATCACCACGTACACCACAGAAATAAAGTGTATCATAGGAGGATACTTTGATAAAGTATATGCCAAAAAGATGGATAATTTAGAGGAAATGAAGAAATTTCTAGAAAATCACAAGCAACCTACATTGATGAAAGAAGAAATTGATGAAATCAGCAGAACAATCACAAGTAATGAGATAAAATTAATCATCACAAACATCCCAACTAAGAATAGTCCAGGACCAGATGACTTCACAGGTGAATTCTACCAAACATTACAGAGAGAAACAATACCAATCTTGTTAAACTCTTCCAAAAAATTGACATGGAGGGAATATTACCTAACTCATTCTATGGTGCCAGAATCACCCTAATACCAAAGCCAAAGACACCACAAGAAAAGAAAACTATAAATGTATCTCTTTAATGAACTTAATCACTAAAATCCTCAACATAATGCTTTTTATCATATTCAACAATACATCAAATGAATTATACAACATGACAAATTGAGTTTAATCCCTGGTAAGCAAGGATGGTTCAAAATAAGAAAACCAATGAATGCACTCCATTGCATAAAGAGAATAAACAAAAAAACCTCATGTGATCATCTCTATAGATGCAAAAAAAGCATTTGACAAAACACAACATCCTTTCCTGATGAAAAACATTTCAAAAGATAGGAATAGATGGAAACTTTCTCAACATGATAAAGGGTATATATGAAAAACCACAACTAAAATCATATTCAATTGTGATATCCTAAAAACTTTCCTATAAAATCTGTAACAAGACAAGGATGCCCACTTTCACTGTGCTTATCCAATATTGTGTTAGCAGTACTTGCTCAAGCACTTAGGCAAGAAAGTTATAAAATGCATCCAAATTGGAAAGGAAGAAATAAAAATTTCACCATTTGCAGATGACATGATCCTATACATAGAAAGCCCTGAGAAATCTACAACTGAGCTTCTAGAGCTTATAAATGAGTTCAGTAAACTCGCAAGTTATAAGAACAATGTTCAAAAATCAGTAGCATTTCTTTACACCAATAATGAGCAATCTGAGGAGGAAATCAAGAAATA
The DNA here is from genome assembly GCA_029593785.1 of Cabassous unicinctus. Lineage (NCBI taxonomy): Eukaryota > Metazoa > Chordata > Mammalia > Cingulata > Chlamyphoridae > Cabassous > Cabassous unicinctus. The sequence goes on from JAQZBX010002690.1 coordinate 5,766, forward strand.
AATTCTATTTACAATAGCAACTAAAAGAATCAAATATCTATGCATAAATTTAACTAAAGATGTAAATTACTTGTATGCAGAAAACTACACAACACTGTTAAAGGAAATCAAAGAAGACCCAGCTAAATGGAATAATATTACCTGTTCAAGGATAGGAAGACTAAACATCATTAAGATGTCTATCCTAAACAAACTGATTTATAAATATAATGCAATCCCAAGAAAAATTACCACAGCATTTTTTTGTGGCAAAACAGCATAATGTTTAGTTTTAAAAGGTAATTTAATATATGCTTCTTTCACTTCTATGTACTTGTATTGAAATTACAAACAAGACGAAGCCAAAATTTTAACCTAGTGAGCTATAAAAACTGTATATTTAGTTTCAAAAATGATGTGAAATACATGCTTCATTCAGTTATTTACACTTTTTTAATAATTGTTTTTTTATTTTTTAAAGGACACTTAGATTACATAAATGTTATACAAAAAATATACAGATTCCCATATGCCCCACTTGGAAATACTAACTATCAAAGTTACCTGGAAAGGCAAGATAACCTGAATAGCCAAAAATATATTTAAAAAACAAAAATGAATTCAAAGGAATCACCCTGCCTGACTTTAAAATATACTACAACTCTCCAGTGGTCAAAACTGCATTGTATTAGCAAAATAATAGACATAAGGGGTAATGAAAATGATTTTAGAATTCTGATATAGATTCTCATATATACAGTCAACTGATACTCAACAAGGTCACAAAGCCCATTCAATTGGGAGAGAATGGCTTCTTCAACAAATGATGTTTGGAGAATTTGATATCCATATCCAAAAGAATTTGATATCCATATCCAAAAAATAACACAAGTTGGATCAAAGATCTAAATATAAAAGCCAAGACCATAAAGACCTTGGAAGATAATGTAGATAAGCCTCTATAATATCTTGTATTAGGAGAAGGTTTCATGAACTTTACACCCAAAGCACAAGCAATGAAAGAAAAAAATAAAAGAGACATCCTCAAAATTAAAAACCTTTGAACCTCAAAGGAGTCTGACAAGAAAGTGAAATGGCAGCCTACTGAGATGGAGAAAATATTTCATTACCATGTATCTGATAAGGGTCTAATATCCAGCATATATAAAGAAACCCTACACCTCAAAAATAAAAAGCAAACAACATATTTAAAATAACAAAGTGATTTGAGTAAACACTTTTTCAAAGAAGAAATTCAAATTGCTAAAAAGCACAGGAAAAGATACTCAACGTCACTAGCTATTAGGGAAATGCAAATCAAAACTAGAATGAGATATTATCTTACACACATTAGATTGGCAGCTATTAAAAAAAAGAGGACTGAAAGTTTTGGAAACGATGTAGAGGAATGGGAGGTCTCATCCACTCTTGCTGGGAATGTAGAATTGTGCTGCTATTGTTCAGGACTGTTTTCTGTTCCTCAGGAAGCTAACTATAGAACTGCCATATGATCCAGCAATCCCACTGCTGGGTATATACCCAGAAGTATTGAAAGCAGGGACACAAACATATATATGCACACTAATGTTGATAGCAGCATTATTCACTGTTGCCAAAAATTGGAAATAACCCCAATGTCCATTAACAGGTGAATGGTTAAACGCATTGTAGGATATACAAACAATGGAATATTACTCAGGTGTAAAAAGGAATGCAATTGTAACACGCAGGATAATATGGATAAACCTTGAAGACCTTATGTTGAGTGAAGCAAGCCAGGCACTGAAAGACAAATATTACATGACATCATTGATATGAATTAAGCAATTGACCAAACTCACAGAGCTAGAGTCTGGATGAAAGGTTTACATGAGATAGAAAGGGAGAAGAAGTTGTGAGCCAATGCCCATATGGGCAAAATCTATGATAAGGTGGAAGCATGTAGTTGTGTAGTGGATGAGCATGACAGTGGTGTAGTAATGCTATTTGGGTGGGCAGTGCTGGTTTGTGAGGGGGACGATGTGGAGTGTGGGTTGGACTGCCCATGGAATTAGGGGAAGGTTGAGGAATGAAGCAGTTGAACTCTAGGGATTTGCAGGTATGTAGTGGAAACTACAAAGTTAGGAATGTTCTTTTGGCAAATATAGCAGGGGACGGTTCCTGGTTTATGGTGTTGGATGTTGGGTCATACAGGACTGGGTATATTCTGTACATAATTTTGTGTAACCTAAAGCTTCTTTGAAGACAAAATGAAAAAAAATATGACACTGGGGGAATAAATGGAAGAAAATGTCATTGTACATACAAGACAACAGATCTTACAATGATGAAAAAAATAATGCCAATTTTAAAATTGTATATTTCTTTATTATTTTTTCATTATTCCAAACATTTTTTTAAAGTTTTTGTATTTTATTTGTTGTATTCAAAATTATCATTATTATTTTATGTTCTTATTCATTGTATTTGGTTGTTTTGTTGGCTTCATTTTTGAAGAAATTTTGGATCACAGAAGGGTTACAACTGTGGCAGTAGAAGATCATTGGTGTGGGATGTGAGTGATAGGATTTGCATGGGAGGAGGCTTACCTGGGGCATACCTATAAGGCATATAAATGTGTTCCAGTGTTCATGGGGCATTGTCATGGTGGCTGGTGATTCACACAATAACAAAAAGAATATCAAATTCTCATCCAGGTAACTTCTGCCACATTCTTCAATGGGACAATAAGAATCCCCAGAAAACAAGGTCAGTGACAAGTGAAGGATGATGGACCATTGTCAGGACCTTGATATTAATGACTGTACTTATGAACCATTACTTTTGAAATTGAAACTTAGCCTATTATTAGTGGGTGCCTAAAAGTTACTTCCTGAAAGCCTCCTTGAGGCTCAAATGTGGACTTTCTCCAAGCCAAACTCAACATTACCTTAACTCTAGTGTGGGACATAACTCATGGGGATGAGCCTCCCTGCAGCCAAGGGATTATTACCAAACAACTAGCAATGCAAGTGGAAAAAGACTTTGACCAAAAGCGGGAAAGAGTAATGACAAATGAGTTTATATGGCTAAGAGACTTCAAAGTGAGTTGGAAAGTCATTCCAGGGGTTATACTCATGCACACTTCAGCAGGTTCTCATTGACTGCCAAAGTAAATATTTTCTCAAATAGCAGGTCCCCTGAGGACTCTAGAGACACCCAGACAGTATAGGCAGGGCAGACAGCTCAAGAGTTTGGCACCCTGTCAGTGGGCCCTTCTTGGCAATTTGTGATCCCCTGACATAGTTGGACTCACATGTGTTTTTCCTACACATAGCTCTTCTTTCCCTTCTATTTGAACTTATAGTTAGTTCTAGAGTTGATAGGTGTATGTCCAAGAGTCTTAAATCATTGGGCTGTCCATGTGCCAGCTGGACTATGAATCTCAACAGTGTTGCAACACATACTCTCCAGTTCATTGGACTTACCCGGGACAACTAACAAGGGGATGATGATGGACAACACCCATCCCAAGAAACAGAGGGAGTCTGCAACTGCAAAGAAGATAGCCACATCCATTTGGTCCATGGGATCTAAGCCCCCTCTCAATTAAAGTTGGAATGAGTATCACTATCCCAGAATCCTCAGGATTGGCAAATGATTGATGGAATAGAGTAGACTTACTATTATTCTACTATAGACTTATTGTGATTTTAGTAATGGAAGAACATTTATTTATGTGGAGGCAGTGGCCCCTGGCAATTTTGAGGGGATGGAGAGGAAAAAACAGGTGGAATATGGGGATATTTTCAGACTTGGGAATTTTCCTGAATGACACTGAAATGACAAATACAGGCCATTAAATACCTTGTCATTACTTACAAAATTGTGTCTGAATGAGTGTCAAACTATAATGTAAACTATAATCCATGCTCAATGGCAATGCTCCAAAATGTGTTCATCAATTGTAACAAATACACCACACTATTGAAAGATGTTGTCAGTGTCGGGAAATGTGGGAGGGGTCAGGAGTGAGTCATATAGGAATCCCCAAATTTTTTAACATTTATGTAATCTAAGTATCTTTTTAAAAATTTTTAATGTATATTTAAAAAAGAAGATAGATCAGGGAAAAGTGTTTGGAAACACAGTAGAATAAAAAAGATCTGTACTTGTCCATGAATGTAGAAAAATGTCACAGAAGCCCATCCTTACTCTACATGGTTCTGTCACACCATGCCACATTTTGCACTGTCAGCTCAGGAAAATACTTAGGGTTATCAAAATGTCTTGTGCCATTTTCTACCTCCTAACAATCCGTTTATATTTATACATTTGTTTCAAACATAATTTCCCAGTTGAAATATTCCTGACCCTCCTTTTGATAGAATTTCCCTCTCTTTCTTATGTACTCCCTTGTACTGAAAAAACACTTCATCCCAGCTTGGAAGACAATTGAATTACTTGTAGTTGGTTGCAAGAATTGGTCATACATCCTTCTTCTCTCTGTACCTATGCATTTCAATGTGACTTTTTAATTATGTTCATGAAGACTTTTGCCACCCCTCAATTGGTACCAACATTATGATTCTTTAGTCATTGGGACAGTAGCATTCCAGATAAAAGCAGAGAATTTAATGTACTTGCACATTGGGTTTGCTCTCTTCCTGCTTTTGAGGCCTGAAAATCCATGTGACTGAGTCCTGACTGGCTTGCTTGATGTGGAGACCATATAGAGAAATGATGTAGCAGTTGCAGTTGAGTTGATTTTAGACCTGCCGACCAACAGCTGACCTGGCAGTAAGTTGCATATACATGAGCAAGTTCATTTCAGTGCAACTGAGTCTGGACCAGAAGAACATCAAATCACTAATTTGAAAAGTCATGAGTGTGGTAATTGATTGTTGTTTTAAGCCTCTACATTTGGGGTTAATTTGCTAAACAGCAAAAGATAATTGAAATATTTTTTTTAAATATGGCTCTGTTTCCTTTTAAATTTTCAGGGACCTTCTCTTAGTTATTTCATTTTCAAGAGTATCTGGCATAGGATTTGACATGTAGTCTTTATACAGTAAATCTTTGTTGTCTGAGTGGATGCATTAATGATAACTACTTAGGTGGAAAAACCTATATATAAAATTATGTGTGCATAAAAGTAATTTTATTCATAATATTTCTTTAAATAAATAAAACTTCATATCAGAAGTACCTGCTTACCAAACAGTGGAAAATAACATTATTTCTTCTTTGGGTACACCCCAGTGCATACAGTTTGGCAATGATCTCTAGGAAATAATGATGTACCAAGACATTGGAGAAAATTCTCAACACACCCCTTCTCCAAGCCAATGTCCTGCTTGAACATGACCAGCCTTACAAGGCCAGGAACACCATTAGGGAATTTTGCTCCCTAGGTCCTCCATTTCCCTATAAATTTCTGCCAACTGTTCCAGGATAGTATCAAGAAGCAGGGCACCATGCCTTCCCTATGTCTTGGACTCTCCTTTCCTATGTCAACCCACCGTCCACTCAGCCTCCAGTTCACTCAGGTTGACAACTTCAATGAGCTGATTTTTAACAATCTTCATTTCTACACTCTTCTAAAGTCTCTTGCCCTTGTTTTTTTCCTTTTATGTTGTAGCATTGCCTTTACTATGTCTTGTAATTCTGGTCTTTGGTAATATATTCTGACACATTTTGGTTGTCTGTGAATATTTTGAACTCATCCTCATTTTAGAAGGACATTTTTGCCAGACACAGAATTAATGGCTTGCAGTTTTTCTCTTTCAGTACCTTAAACACATCATACCACTTTCTTCTTGCCTCCATGTTTTCTGAAGAGAGGTCAGCCCTTAATCTTATAGAGTTTCCCATGTATGTGATGCTTTGCTTTTTTCTCTCTGCTTCCAAAGTCCCCTCCCTATCTCTTACGTTTGTCATTCTGAATAGTAGTTGTCTTGGGTAAAGTCTGTTAGGATTTATTCTGTTTGGGGTATTTTGTCCTTCTTGGGTTTTGATATTTATGTCTTTCTAAGAGTTGGGAAGGTTTCGGTCATTATTTCCTTGAATATTCTTTGTGTCCCTTTTCCATTCTCTTCTCCTTTTGGGACACTGATAATGTATATGCTTGTGCATTTCACGCTGTTATTCTATTCCCTGAGGCCCTGTGCCATTTTCTCCATTCTCTTTTCTTTCTATTCTGTAGTCTTCTCAGATATTCGGTCTTCAAAATCATTAATTCTGTCTTTGAGCAATTCAAATCTGCTCTTCTGTGCCTATGATGTATTTTAACCTCATCAATTGTGACTTTAATTCCCACAAGCTCTGTTACATTCCTTTGCAGTCTTTAAAATTATTCTTAATGCTCTCCCAGTTTCTTATTAATATCCTTTACTTCTTCGGTCATCTTTTCTTTCAATTTTGAAAATTGGTTTAGGAGAGTTGTGTGGTTAGCATTAATTGTCTTAAATACTCTATTTTTCACTATATTTGATTTCTTCCTTTGGCTGGCCCATCTCTTCCTGTTTCCTTTTATGTCTTGAACTTTTATTGCTCATTTCTAGGCATCTGAATATGTTGGTGAATTTATTATGATGGCAAATTTCTCTCTCTTGCCTAATGATTTTTTTTCACAGTTCTTATTTTATATCTGGTTCAACTTATTCTAAGTCTTTATTTTGTCCAGCTTAATTTATCAAAATGACACCTGAGTCTCACAAATGGGGCACAGTTTTCTCCTAGAAACTCATATTAAGAGGTATCTAAAAGCAATTTTTTTCTGTGCAATTTCCAGACTGGCTAGCAGATGGTCCTTGTTGACACACCTTTACATTGAGCTGTTTCTTTCAAACTCTGCTTTCCTATTATTTTGTCTGGCCAGAGCCAAGATTCAAAGCTGGCTCTAATGGCCAAGTTCATTGAAGAGAACTGCCTTACTCCCCCTACCTTTTCCTTAGTAATGGCTGACATTAAGGAAAATGTCTGTTCCCCTCTCATTTGGCTATAGTGAGTCATGAGTTTTATCCCAGCTTAATACCTTGGAGGTGGGGAAGGGTAGTCCTTCCAGGTTCCTCAGGGTTTTGTTAACTGATATTTGTAGTTTTGGATTCTTCATCTCCTATGTCTCACCTTCTTGGGAGTTTTGTGGCACTGTCCTGGTATTTTGATGCTCAAATCATGTCCCTTGGACAACTTTTGGCCCTTTCTCTATTGTTTTTATGTGAGAGTTGAGCACTGCCTGCTACTCTGATGGCATTTTCCCTGGACTTGCCAAGATATTTTTGTTTTGTATGCAGGGCGTATAAGAATGTTGAATGGTGATGTGGGATTTACAAACCTATATCTTTCAACTTGTTGATGGTTACTCTAATTTCTGCAATCATGAAAAAAGTATTGCTGTTGGTTTATTATTTTCCTAAATAGAAATTGTTCTCATGGTTTCCACAGGCCTTTGTGCCATAATAGTTCTTGCTCCACAGTTCAGAGAACTGATGTAGGGACTATAAATTGCAAGGTATGCTTATTCAATCATGATTTCCAGATTTAAGGAAATAACCATAGCATTGTTTTGGTAAACCACTATATGCACTGTGAGATTAGCCCAAGCTAAAACTATTTTGATAACCTCACCTCTAAAAGTCCATCATCTCTCTGGTGGACCAAAAGGATGTATTGGATTTCCTGGGATTAGTATCAGTTTAGAGCCAGTGTATAGTTATCCCTGAAAAGTCTCATTATTCCCTTTTCTCAATGCACAATTTCCCTGGTATAAGGCTTTTTGTCCATTTTGGAAGCATGTTAGAATGTTTAGCATTATAAAGTTTTGGCACTGTAGTAGGTGTCCTTTCTCAAGGGAACCCTGTCAACTTTTCATTCAATGGGAACTGGATTTGTCAAACACTATCAAGTCTGGGAGGTGGTTAATGGGGCTTGGATCTCTGTTTTGTTGATTCAGGTTTGGGTTTTGTATATTCTTCTACATGTACAGATCAAGTAAGACTGCCCATCTATTTAGCTTTTAGGGACACCATGATCAACTAGCCAATGCCACAGATCATTGCATGTCACATTACTCTGATTACTGCTTTGTGTCTAGTGTCCATTACAGAAACCGCACCCACCTTTTCATGGAAATTAATTGCTGCTACTTAGACTATGCTACCTGAACATCCAATGATCCCCATAATATTTAAAGATCCCAGATCATTAGCAAGAGTTCAGTAGCAAGTTTTCACTCTAATTCCTGCCCTTTAGAATGCATGACAAGAGAGCTATTCAAGGTTTCTCAGGCTCCCCTGAGAAATTTATTTCTCACAGTTGGGTGAA
>JAQZBX010002690.1:14148-70103 GCA_029593785.1 Cabassous unicinctus
TCCATGTTTTAGCTAAAAAAAAAAAAAGAAAAACAACACCAAACACAGTCATTTATGACCACTTGAGAAATAGCATTCAATCCAAAAATCTGGTTTAGTAAGCCTATACAAATAAATTTATCTGAACAAAATTTGTCACTTGCCTCATTATTCCACACACTCACTGTTCATTCCCACACATATTTTTCAAATTTCCTCTGTATAAATCGGAAAAAAATATGCAGTACTTTTGGATTGTCACATACCTCCTCACAAGTCACACTTGATTACTCATCTTTCAGGATCATTCCATAAATGCCCATTATAATATTCAGGATTTCATTCCTTCACAACCAGTGTACTGATTTTAACCAAAAAGTCTGTGTGAGTTTAAGAATTTAATTTACATTTTCATTCAGGGACTCACAGGGAATGGATTTAAGATACCTCCACCCTGTAGCTTCATGAAAAAAGTATTTAAATAAAGGCATAAATAGAAACATTTAGATAATTTATGCACCACTTAAGCTAAGAATTTGAAGCCCTGGGCTCACTTATTTTTTCTACTTTCCCCAGCACACTTAGAGGCAACCTGCCAATTTCAAACTATTCATGAGTTTGAACAAAATATTCTAAGGCACTGAAAACATACTCATCTAGAACCTTCTCTCTTACAATTTATGATTAGGAGCATCCAATGGTGATATTTTGCATAGCTCCATTCCCACATCATGCTATGGACGATTGCTGCTTCCTTTGACACAGGAAATAGTCATGAGTACCTTACAATCTAATCAAAATAAAGAGCTAGTCACAAACACCTCAGAACCAATTAAAACAACTCATCTTTAAGAATCTCTTCCTCTATACCCATTTCTGGTACCAAACTGTTAACACATGTATGAATCAGGGTTTTCCATGGAAATGGAAATGAAAATATATGTACATATCCATACATGATTGTGTGCATTTTTTCCATCCATCTGTTTATGGACACTAGGGTTTTTTCCACCTTTTGACTATTGTGAATATTGTTGCTATGAACATTGGTGTACAAATTTGTGTTTGTTTGCAACTGTGCTTTCAATTACTTTGGATATATATCTAGAAGTCAAATTTTGGTCAAAAAGAAATTATACATTTAATTTCTGAGTAATTACCAAACTCCTTTCTAAACCAACTACACTATTTTACATTCCTATAAAAAGATATACAACCATTTCTTTTTCCAATACTTCTCTTATTTTCTTTTTCTAAAATAATAGGCACAACATTTTTTGAGTAGTGATATCTCATTGTAATTTGACTTACATTTCTCTAATAATTAATGATGTTGAGCATTATTTCCTTTACTTATTTGTGATTTTTGCATCTTTGAGTACTGTATATTCATATGAATTGCCAGTTTTTAAGTTGTGTTTTTTGCTTCTTGTTGTTGACTTTTAGTTCTTTATATATTGTTGATATTGAATGCTTATCAAATATGTGATTTCCAAATATCATTTCCCATTCTGTAGGATGTCTTTTCAACTTTTAATAATGTCTTTTGAAGTACAAAATTTTTTATTTTGATGAAGTCCATTTCATCTATTTTTTCTTTTGTTGCTCATGACTGATGTAATCTGGGAATCCATTATTTAATACAGTGCTCTGAAGATATCTCCTTATGTTATCATGTAAGAATTTTATAATCTTAGCTCTTGTATTTGGAATATTTTTTTGGTAAATTGTGAGAGCTAACGGTCCAAATTCATTCTTTTTTACTTTATAGTCTAAAAATACATTAGCCATCTGGATTTAGTTTAGATTATTAGAATTTGTTGGAAATATTCAAAGCATCATAATCAATTGCCAGTCAAACAAGCCATCTTCTCCTCATCAGGTCTGCTGAGGATGTTGACCTTGGCCATGGTATATCATAAATATTCTTCATAGCCTGATTGATAGGTGCTTGTTGGCCTTGACATCCACAAAAAGCACATGAGTGTTCTTGTCTCCAAACTTCTTCATCAGTTGCTCCCAGGTCATGCTATGAATTCATAGTGGTAAAGATTGTGTCTCCTGGGGGTGATCTTCTGGGGATATTTTTGCTGTTCTTGGAGACACAGCATCTTGGACTGTGAGAGGTGGATAATCTGCTGAACTTTTTTTGTTGATATGGAGGCCTTCCAGTAATGTCTTCTTGATCTCCAAAGCCTTTGCTTTGACTTTGGTTTTAGGAGGTACAGGGAATTCTTTATTCACTTTTGATACATTCTTCATGAAAACGGCCAAAATTACTCTACTTTTTTTATTAAAGAAGTTGTGAGTTTACAAAACAGTCATGCGTAAAATACAAGATTTCCATATCCCACCCAACCATAAAAGTTCTATTAGTGTGGAATATTTGGAATAATTAATAAAGCACATTTTAATAATTGCCCTATTAACGTAAGTCCATGTTTTATCTTAGGCTTCACTGTTTTTGTAATGTAGTTCCATATATTTCTGTCTAAAATTTTATTCTTTAATATATATACATCTAACATTCCCCCTTTTAATCATATTCTGGTGTATAGTTCAGTGCTGTTAATTACACTCACAATATTGTGCTACCATCACCAGCACCTATTACCAAAATATTCCCATTACTAGAAATAACATCCCTGTATATTTTAAGCCTTAACTTCCCATACCTTACACCCATACCCTGGTATCCTAGATGCTAAATGCTGATGCTACAGGTGTGATTATTCTAATTAATTCATATAAGTGGGGTCATGCAATATTTGTCCTTTTGTGTCTCTCATCTCACTAACATGGTGTCTTCAAAGTTCATTTCTGTCATCACATGTATTTGGAATTCATTCCTTTTTAGGTCTGAATAATATTCCATTATATGTATTTTCCACATTTTATTAACCATTCATCAGTTGATGGACATTTGCATAGTTTCCACCTTTTGTAACTGTGGGAATTGCTGTTATGAACTTTGGTGTGCAAATATCTGCTCCAATCTCTGCTTTCAAATCCTTTGGATATATTCCTAGTAGTGGATGACCAAGTCATAGAATTCATCTATACTTATCTTTCTGAGGAACTGTGAAAACGTCTTCAACAGTGTCTACATTCTTTTATATTGCCACCAGAAATGAATGTGTTGCTATTTCTACACATCCTCCTCAATAATTGTTTTCCATTTATTTAATAACATATATTCAGATGAGTGTGAAACATATGTCATTCTGTTTTGATTTGCATTGCCTTGAGGCTCTGGGCATGAGAATCTTTTCATGTCCTTCCTTGTCATTTGGATATAATTTTTAGAGAGATAATTTTACACATTTTTAAATTAGGCTGTTTGTCTCTTTATTCGTGTGTATAAGACTTTCTTCATATATTCTGGATATTAAACTTTACAGGATATGTGTTTTCCAAATAATTTCACCCACTGAATAGGTTGTAATTTTACTTTCACAATAAAAACCTTTAAAGTGAAAACATTTTAACTTGAGTGCAATCGTACTTACCTATTTTTTCTTTTGTTACTTGTATTTAGGGTGTAAAGTCTAAGAAAACATTTCCTAACACAAAGTCTTGAAAATATTTCCTATGATTTCTTATAGGAACTTGCTAGCTCCAAATCTTATATTTACATCACTGGTCAATTTTGAGTTGATTTTTGTACAAGGTGTGTGGAGGAGTCCTCTTACTTTTTTATTTGCAAATGGAGATCTAATTTTGTAAGAGCATTTGTTGAAGAAAATATTCTTTCCCCATTAAGTTGTCTTTACCCACGTGCAAAATTCATTTGACCATTAATGTGAGGATTGATTTCTGAGCTGTCACTTCAATTCCATTGGTCTATACATTTGTCCTTGTGCCATTACTATGCTGTTTTGATTAATGTAGCTTTGTATTAAGTTTTAAGGACAGAAACAATGAGTCCCTCAACTTCATTCATCTTTTTCAAGAGGGCTTTAGCTATTCAGTGTCCCTTGCACTTCCCTATAAATATGACGACTGGCTTTTCCATTTCTTCAAAGAAAGTTATTGGAAATATGATTGGGATTGCATTGAGTCTATAAATTGCTTTGAGTTGGATAGAAAACTTAATATTTACCGTTCCAATCCAGGAACACTGAATTCCTTACCATTTGACTTTTGATTTCTTCTAGCAATGCTTTGCAATTTTCTGTTTACAAGCCTTTTCCACATTCACATAGATTTTTTTTTCTGGATTATTCATTAATTTATTTGTTATTGTGAATGGAATCTTTTTCATGATTACTTATTCCAATTTCTCAGTTCTTATGTATATAAACACTATTGACTTTTTGTGTGGGCTCTTGAACCCATGCACTTCACTGAATTCATTTATTAGCACTAGAAATTTTGTTGTGAATTTTTTATTTGGTGACTTGATCTCTATATGTCTGTTAGGTTTAGTTGCTTGATAGTATTAAAATCCTCTATTTCCTTATTGATCTTATTACTAGGTATAGAATCCGTTATTGAGAATGCTGCATTAAAATTTCCTACTAACAATTTAGATATGCCACTTTCTCTCATCAAATATATCAGGAATTCTTTCATATATTTTGAAGCTCTGCTGTTAGGTGCATATATATTTATAATCATTAAAACTTCATGCTTAATTTTCACCTTTATCAGTATATAATGGCAATCCTTGTCCATTGTTAGAGGTTCCCCCTTAGAAGGTTTGCAAGGATTAACAGATCATAAGACTGTGACTCAATTCCTCCATGACATAAATTGAAGAAAGTTAGCCTCCAGCCATAAGCTACATGACCATTTGAGCAAGCCAGAGCCTACAGGTTTGGAGGCAGCCCATTCCCTCCCAAGAATGAACAAAGGAACCATATAACATTGGGAGTGGAGCAGATAATGAACTTCGCCCATTCTGGGCCCAGGCACCACCAACCTCTCCCACATCCCAAGAATACACTACCTCCTAACTACTGCCCCTAGTCATACAAGGGCAGAATTTGCTTTTACAGCCCTTATTGGCTGTTGACTGTACTCAGTTTCCCTGCCTACTGATATAATGGATAAAGTAATAGCCAGCACCTTCCAGGGGTGAGCTGAAGTTTAATCTTCAGACACCCTCCACTGGGAGAACTTCTCAATAAAATTCCTCCCTGCTATCATCAGTCTCCATGTCCCAATGAGCATCACTTTCCTCCAACATTTGATACCAAAATCTGAGACTTGGCTTATGTTAAGACTGATCTATTGGTGAGGGGACCTCCACCCTGCCACTGCTGAGAAACCATCCAACACTGCACACTAAATCATAGCTGGATGACTCAATGATTTCTCTCCTGGAGGAGCTCTCTCTCTCTCTCTCTCTCTCTGTCTCTGTCTCTCTCTCTGTCTCTCTGTCTCTGGCTCTCTCCTCTCTCTCTCTTTTTCTACTGTGCTGGATAACTCACCAAAAATCCAAGCACTAGTTCAGTGATCCTCACCATCCCTGTGGGTGATGGTGGGAAGTAGACCTGCATCCTCATGGAAAGAGATCCATTGGCTCCAAAGATGCCCAGTCCCAAGTACAGTCTTCCATTTCCTTGGGTGATTTTTGACTGACATGGGGTTGCCTGTCTCATTCCGAATCTTTCCTGTTCTTTCTAGAGATCCTTAGTATCACCCACATCACCTAAAATGGGGAATTCAATTTTAGACCCATAAAAAAGGTCGGTGGAGGAAGAGTTAAGAGTTGGAGCAGCATCTCTGACTGGTGCAGGTGGATCACAGGGAGAATTTAACTAAGAAATCAAAGGAAGCATAAGAACAAGTGCAGACAATGGCTTATAGATATGCTTTGGTTAAAAGGAAAAAAATACAACTAAAAAGGAATTTGAAGACTTCCATCTCTGTCTTAGTGATAGGTCTCTCTGAGCAGCTAGTTAAGAAGGAGATAGTGACTCAGATGTAGAAAGTATACAAGAATCTTAAAATTATGTTAAACCACTTGTGCAAATGTAAACTAAATCACAGATACAACATCCCACACAAACCAAAGTGCTTAATAAGGCACTTTTCAGTGAAATCATGCTTGTAAGAAAACATTCTGCTAAAGAGTTAACTAAGATAAAGAAAACATTCCAGCCACAATTCTGCAAGCCCCTGCTGCTTGAATGTTGTGGCTATGGGCTAGTGGGGGCTGCTATAATTAAACTGCTGGAAGAGTAGAAAAACTTAGCCACATAAATGTTCTCTGTTTCGTCTCCATGCTAATTCTAATTGGGCCTGTGAAGCCAAATTTATAAAATTAGTGCTGTTAAAATTTAGTAACTTTTGAATTTGATAACTGTATGAAAGCAAGATAATAGAAAAATGCTACCAGCTTTTTAAAGCCTGCAATTAAAAATATATTACCAAACTGAAAGCTCATAATACTTGTGTAGACTGTGGAAAAGTTTAAATGGGATGTTACTTTGACAATATTTTAAGTTTTACTCACATTTTATTTTGATCAGAATTTTTATCAAATTGTTAAAAAGGAGCTTTCAGTTTTGAATCAATTGTTTACTTCTGAACTTCAAGCCTGAATGTATTCCTAAAGATCAGTAATCCAAAATATATGTGTTAAATGTCTGTCTATCCAAACTGCTAAATTAGAGCCTAACTGCCTTTATACTGCTCATATATTCCTGACTGGTTGCTGATTACTGACAAAAGTGTTTCTAGGAATAAGCTTGCATATTACAGGCAACATGGATTCCAGAAGAAATCTTAAAGGCAGTAAAATAACAGATGTGAAATGATGGAGGGCTTGGAGACAGCCATACCAAACTAGTAAGAATATAAGATTTATGTTTCTTTTGGTGTGCCTTAACTCTTTTGTGTTTGTCTGTTCAGTGTCAGTGTATATTTTGGTACCTCCAGATGGTAATATTAAATTGATAAATGAAAATTCTTCAAAGAGCTCTATTCAAATGGCCAAAAAATGAAATAAGCAGTTTTATTGATTAATAAGTATGGATGCTAATAAGATAAATTAGCATGATATGTGTTAAATCATTAAATGGTGAAAATTGTAAGTTTTGGTTAATGAAGGTACTTGCAAACCTCTTCATAAAAAATTGTTTTTGCCTAAATTGGAATGAATAGCTTATTTTTCTTCAGAGTGGAATGAGGAATGTTAGAGTTGAATGAATATAAAGAAGTAAAGTGTTTGTGGAAGTGCTGACTAAAATTTGATAAATTTGTTTAAGGGAATGTTAGGCTAAAATAAAATAAACTTACTTTAAGGGGGCATGAATTATGGTTAGTACATATATTCCATGAGCTGCATCGCTTATTTGGTTGTTTAAGTAGAGAGTCCTTGAGATGGGCAATGAATTCTTCAAAATAAATTAGCCAGCAGAAAGGGAGGTAGCATTGTAGCCATTTGATGAACACCAGCAGCAGGCTTTTTTTTATTTTAGCTGGAACCTTTTTTTCCTCTTAGGCTGAGGCAGGGGTTTTCATCACCACCACAAAGGACTGTTGGTATATCAGCTTACTTTAGTTAAAAAAATGGAAGCTCAAGCAAATCAATATGGTTATGAAAAAAATATTTACCATTCCAATTTCACATCAGAATGTGCTTTGTCCTAACATAAAATAGCTGGTTTTCATAAAAGCAAAATGGAAGTATATGAGACAAAACTTGTAGAAAGCATTGTAGGAGGTAGCATTAAGTAAAGGAATTTGTTCTGGGAAGATGAAATTTGTCGTATGATGAAGTGACTATAGTCTATGTGGCTATGAATAGTTATAAGGTGTTTGTAGAAGCATTGTTTAAGCTGAAATATTTAAATGACTATTTCCAGAAAGTCATTATTAAAAGGGACTGTTATTAACTGGTGTTAATAACAATAGATAATTTTAAAACAGGAAAATCTGTCAGAGGTCACCTCAATCTGCATATTAAAGTGGTGGTAGGGAAATGATAATCTTGATTCCATTGGAAATCTTAGGTTTTCATAAAATAATGGAGAAAGTAGTTTATCCTGTACTGTTAAAATAAACTACCTCTCAATTAATGTAATCATGGTAAAGGTATAAGGGTGAAAAGTAAATCAATGAGATGGTTAAGTTGATTTGATATATTATAAATTGAATAAAAAATGCTTAGAGTGTTATAATATTAAAAGGGATTCTTTAGCCCTCTATTAATCAATGTTGTATGAGTAAAATATGAATAGTTAAAGAGTTTATAAAATTCTTGAAAATTTAACAGTGTTTTGGCATAATATAGACAAAAGTATAATGTTGTTAATCATGGTTTTAATTATTTTAAGAAATGGTATGTGTCACAGAGACTTCCTCTTTGCCTGGAAATCAACAGGTGGATGCTTTGGCTTGTATTCATCTGATTTGCCTCTAATGAAGCAGCTTTATGGCTGCAGAAAGAGAGTGGCCATTAGGGGCTGCCAGGTGTGTGCATAACAATAGATTATTCTAAATTAAAGTAACATCACTGCTATATACAGCAGTCCTAAATATTGCTAGTTTGTTGCAAGGAATTAATATCCAATCATGTCATTATCACTTTGCTTTAGAACTTGCTAAGGATTTCTTTAGTATCACCTTAGGCAAGTCAAGCCAGCCTGCACTCACATTCATGCAAGAAGGGTGATGGTGGATTTTGCAGTGCTTCCCCAAGATAGCCCAACCATCTATCATGGCCTGGTGGCAAAGAATCTGGCTGCATAGAAGAAACCTTTGACTGTAACACTATTTCATTATGTTGATGATGTTTTGTTAACCAGCAATTTTTCTTTCAGAATTGAAAGATGCATCAGAGACAATCATAGCTTGTCTTAAGAGCTTGGAATGGGCAAACAGTTGGGAAAAGCTTCAAGGTCCCTGCGGCATTGTCAAATTTAAGTGCTATTAAAGTATAATGTGTTAATGTCCTTTTTGGGGTTCTTGGGGGTACTGAAGACAATTCATCTCTCATTTAGCTCAGATATTAAAATGATTGGATTTGTTAATCTGGAAACATTGTGCATGGAAATGAGAAGACCACCCCACCGCAGGCTGCTTTTAAAAAAAGGTAAAGAGTGCAATAACACAGGCTTAATCAATAAGGATATGTGGACTTGACTTACCTTGTAAATTGGACATGGCCAGCATTAATATTGGCTTTGGGTGGAGTTTGTGGCAGAGGCAACATTCTAAACAAATATTCTTAGGTTTTAGTCACAGTTGTGGAAAGAGGCCAAAGTAAAATATAGCTTCTTAGAGAAGCATCTATGTGCAGTGTACAAAGCCCTTTTGCAATTTTAGGGCTTAACCCAAGTGTCCAGCCACTCTGAAGACTGCCATCCCTATTCAGGGGTAGATTGCAAATACTAAGAATGAGACAGGAAAAATGGACTGTCATGGGCTGCCCTCTGTAGGGGAGAGATCTGTGGAAGGACATCTGGGACACCTGCCAGCAGTAACAGGTAACTGTCTATTATGTCCCTGCACACTCCTCTAACACCCTTCTCAGGACTGTTGAGACAGATGTCCTCATGAAGATCCAGAGCCATGCCATTGTGACCTGAGAAGCAGCAGTATGGCTCCAAAGAAAAACAGATATCATGGCTTCTGAACCTTCTGGCGGAACTTCCTGCTGCATGTTACTCACCAACAGCTCATGAACATCACCCATGTGTGACCATCATACTCACTTCAATAACTACAACATCAGTCCCCTCCTGCTTTCAGAAGGGGCAAGGTATGCTTTCACTGCTGCAGACACTGCAATGGGACTTTTGTAACTACCCAGCCATTTGCTGCCTAGAAAATGTAAGTGCCCTATATGGGATGCCAATCTTAATTGACAGTGACCAAGAAACTCTATTTAACAGTCACCTCATATAGTCTTAGACTATGGACCAGGATACTGTTTGAACTTTTTATTTTTCACAAAATGGACTTTTAAAGAAACAGATGAAAAGTGATACAACAATGAACTAAATTTAAATTCAGTGCTGAGGATTTTGGAAACAGCTCCAGTTAAGATGTTAACAGCAGGACCAAGCAGGAACCGAAGCTATGAGTTAAAGTGCCAGCTGCCATACAGCCCAAAAGGGGAAGTAATTTATTGTTGTCTGTACCTCAATCTATATAAACTGGGGAAAAATGAGGTCATTTTGGCCATGCTACTGACCTATGCAGCTACACTTTTTGGGAATCTTAAGTCCATGAGAAATAAAGGTCACCCAACCATTGTCAGGAAACCACAGTTAATAATAATCTGATATCTCCTATTCCCACTGAAACTCTATGTGTGTCTATGTGAACTCTTCTTGTACCTAAACTGATTTTTAATGTCACTAGAGGAAACTCAAAAAGTTTGGAAAGAGAAAAATGTATTGCATTAAAACCTCCTTATAAACCCTCCCTACCTGGTACTTTGTTGTCTGCTAATGAAAGTGTTGCTTGTATACTGTTCAGCCAGCATAAAATCTGCCCCTGTCTGTATGAAACAACAAAAGGAAATCTGTAATATGTACTCATTAGTCTCTTATCAATTAGGGGTGGGTTTTCAATCTAGTGCTGTTCACTTTATTGCTGTTGTGGTATTTGGCTACAGTGCTTCAAAGCTCTGACTGCTCAGATATTGTGGAAGACTGGTGGGCAGATTGTACCACAGAAAGGGCATTGGGGAGGACTGTAGGGTAAACAGAAGGAATGCCCTTTCCATGAACTGCCTATAGAATGGCTGGGAGGGGAAGGGCCATATCAACCAATGGCCCATTCCCCCTCAGCAGGGGAGAGACAGTCACCAAGAATAGCAGTCTGCTAAAAAAGGATGTTAATTGCACCAACCCTTGATTTACTGTTATTATTCTGCCCCCCCCATGTAGGTAAGCACTCACTGTTAATCATTCCATAGGCTATGTATACGCTTGAGCAGCTCTATGTATTACTCAGCCCCCCTTTTTGTGCTCTTCAGTCCTATATAAACCTTGTTTCCCCACTGTATGGATGCAGTCACTGCCCAATAGCCATCATCAGGACATATGAGTAAATAAATGGCATGGCAGCTGGTGGCCTTATAGCTTTTGTGTGGGTTCTTTGGAATATCAAGGGTATTCAGTTGCCCTCCCAGGGCTCAATCTCCTGCATTGCAAACAGACATATATTTTGTTGCCTAAAAATACTCAACTGTCCTGCATGTAACTGGAAATGCACAAAATTCCTTCAGAAAAGGATGAAAATCCATAAGTAATACTCTTTAATTTGACATCCTTTGATACCATGACATGAAACTAACACAACCTTTGTCATATGATAACTGAAATGTTAGGGAAGAAAACACAGGTATTTGTTTTATGTGCTATACAGAAATACTCAGAACAAAACAAGGAATAAATATTCATGACAATTATTTTCTTGTATTTTGTAACTGGTGATGTGTTTTAAGTTTGCATTTACCACTATCTTCTTCCACTACTGATTCCATGTTGCCTTTAACCTCAGAATGCACCTCATCTATCCAATGCTCTTTACCTGGCAGAAAGACCGAAACTTTCATTCCTGAAGACTCTGGTCCATTGTTAGCCTTGCCTGGATTGGATTGTTAGATTTCCATTGACTTTAATCACAGTGCATAGTAGTACTAAGAAAAGCCCTAGGGGATCTCCTGTATTCCAGGCAACTCCTCTTTACCTCCATTGTGAAGATGCAGTGCTATTTACTCTTGATAGGTTTAATTTATTCAGGTAGTACTGTAACTCCCTTCTTTGTTGATGGAAAGGTATGAGGAGTCAAAAATTGCCAGGTCGCAGCCTTAAATTCCAATTCAATGGAATCATTGTTGCCACCTAGTTGGTACCATAATTGAGACTCAAAAGGTCATTCTACCATTCTATCAGTCCATATGTTTCAGGCTAATGAGTAACATAAGAATAATGAACCCCAGCACATCATTTCCTGTGAAGTGTGTTTCTTTATCATAAGCAATGCTGTGTGCAACGCCCCAAAAGTGGATAAGACATTCAGTAAGTCCATGGATGGCAGTTTTGGAAGAAGCACTGCATACATAGAAGGTAAAACCATATCCAGAGTATGTGTCTATTCCAGTTAAAACAAATTGCTGCTCACCCCTTAATGGAAGTAGTCTAATGTAAACAACCTACATTGTCCAATATAGCCAACAGGTAACAGGTTGAACACCTTATAGAATGATGCCATATCAGAGGCTGATTAAGGGTTTCTGTTGCTGTCACATTGGACACTCATCTGTTGTAACCAGGTCAGCCTTGATTAGGGAAAGTTCATATTGCAGAGCCCATGCATAACTTCCATCCCTACCACCATGGCAACAATGTTCATGAGCCGATTGGCCAATGACATCGAGTGGGTGGGGAAAGGGCTGAACTCAATCCACCGAGTGGGTTATCTTATACACTTGATTTTTAAAATCTTCCTCTCTAGAAGTCACCATTTGGTGAGCATTCAGGTGGGACACAAATATTTTCATGTTTTTTGACTATTCAGTAAGGTCTATCCACACACCTCTTCCCTAGTTCTCTTTGTCACCAATTATCCAATCCTGTTCCTTCCAATTACCTGACCATCCAGCAAAACCATTGGCAACAGTCAGTCTCTAGACATTTCTCCTTCCAAGGAAAATGCACAACCAAGTGCACTGTTTGAAGTTCTGCCCACTGGGAGGATTTCCTATGAAAACTTTCCTTCATAGACATCCCAGAAAAGGGCTGCATTACTGCCGCTCTCCACTTAGAGGTGGTATCTGCATCTCATGAAGAACCATCTGTGAACCTGGCCTCAGTTAACTCTTCCTCAGTCAGCTGATTGTCAGGAACTCCTGATGAAGCCATAACTGTGGCCTGGGAAAAAGGAGGTAATATGGCAGGAGTTGTGGCCTTGAGCATTCGGAACACTTTTCATGTAACTTACTGTGCCTGCAATATCTACTGGGGTCCTATCTCATATAAACCACCACTACTTTTTGATTGAGTGTTTCTGTAAATGTTAAACTTTATGGTTTGGTGGGTCAGACAATACTCAGCTCATGAGAGGCAACTCATGTCTCATGGTAACTTGGTAGCCCATGGTTAAGCATTCAGTCTCTACTAAGGCCAGTAGCAGGCCAAAAGCTCTTTCTCCAAAGGAGAGTAGCTATCTGCAGAGGATGGCAGGGCTTTGGTCCAATACCCTAATGGTCTGCATTGTGATTCTCTGACAGCAGCCTGGAAGAAGATCTGGACAACACTCCTATTTGCCACTGACACTTACAGCTCCATTGGATCTATTGGCCCACATGACACAAGTGGCCAATTGCACAGCAGCCTGGGCCAATTACAGAGCCTCTATTGTCTGACCCCCACTCAATGCTATCAGCTTCTCTGGTCACTCAGTAAATGGTCCAGAATAACACAGTCAGATGAGAATTTTGTTGTCTCCAAAATATGAAGAGGTTAACTAAGCATTGTGCCTCTTTCTTGGAGATAAAATGAGAAAGATGTAACACCTTATCCTTCACTTTAGAAAGTTATCTCAATATGCCACACACCACTGGACAACTAGGAATATCACTGAGTTGGAAGTCCCCTGTATTTTTCTTGGATTTATCTTCTATACTCTTTCACATGAATGGCCTTACACTTAGTCTAAAGTAGTTGCTACTTCTTGCTCTGTAGGTCCAATCAACATGATATCATCAATATAATGGACCAGTTGGTTGACCTGTGGGAGGGAGAGAAGATCAAAGTCCCTGTGGAAAATAATATGACATAGGGCTGGAGAGTTGAAATACACCTGAGAAATGACTATGAAGTTATATTTCTGGCCTTGTCAGCTGAGAATAACCTGTCTTTGGTAGTCCTTACTATTGGTGATTGAGAAAAAAGCATTTGCCAGAAACATAGCAGCATATGCGGTACAAGGGGATGTGTTGTGTTGCTCAAGTAATGATACCATATCTGGAAGAGCAGATGCAGTAGAAGTCAACACCAGGTTAAATTTGTGATAATCCACTGTCAACCTCAAAGATCCATCTGTTTTCTACACAGGCCAAATAGGTGAGTTGAATGGGGATGTGAAGTTTATAACCACTTCTGCATCCTTCAATTCCTTGATGATGGCACTGATTTCTCCTGCAATCCAATAATGCTTTTGATGTACTATTTTGATAGATAGGGACAGATTTAGTGGCTTCCATTTAGTCTTTCCTATAATTATAGTCTTCAGTCCACAAGTTAGGGAATCAATGTGGTGATTCTATCATTTGCTGAGAATGTTTATTCCAATTATGCATTCTGGACTCTGGAAATAACTAGAGAATGGGTCCAGAAACCCACTGGACCCACTTTGGGATGGTCATGAGCTAAAACTTCATTATCAGCTGATCTCTATAAGCCCCTTTTCAAACTGTTGGACCACAGGGATAATTTGGCTCTCCTGGAATAAATGTCACTTCTGAGCCAGTGTCTAATTATCCCCCAAGTGTCTGATCATTTCCTTTTCCCCAATGCAGTTACCCTGGTAAAAGGCCATAGTTCACTTAGGGGAAAGCTGAGAGGAAGATTAACTTTATAAATTTTTACCAGTGTAATTGGATCCTTACCCAATGGGACCTGGCCTTCTCTTCATTCAAGGGGCTCTGGGTTTGTAAACTGTTTCTCATCTGGGAATTGATTAAGGGTTCATGACCTTTATGTTTCTGTAATGCTTATAAGGCCTTTATTTACTTGACCTAGAACACTTCTGTTTATATAGATCATGGAGGAATTTAGTAGACTGCCCATTTATTTTACTTCTAATTACACCATGATTTATTAAACCACACCATAGTCTATGCAACTCAGACTATTTTGATTGCTACTTTGAATCTGTTTTTCATGTGGCAGCCACACCCACCTTGTCTTTGATAATTAAGTGCTGCCACTTGACTTCTGCTGGCCTGGGAGCTGATCATGCCCATAGTATTTAAGGATTCTAGTTCCATGACAGCAGTTCCCATGGTAATATTCTTACCTACAAAGAAGAGTAACTACTGAGCTCTTTAGGAAAGATGGAGATAGTCTCACAAATTTATTCTTTTCACAGTCCAGATGAAAGGATTGTCCCTTAGACATTCCTGGAGTTGACTGGTAAGTCTTAGATGGTAAATCCATTGTAACATTTCAATATCTCTAACCCTTCATCTACAGTATACCACAGCAATATCACATAGACTTCAGGCAATGTCAGCCATCTTTTGGTCCATGTTTCAGCCAGGCACCAGAATATATGATTAAAACCCATTTTAACCTCTCAAGCTAAAACACTGAATACAGAATCTCTGCTAAGTGGGTCCATATCAATTAATTTCACCTTATTCAAATCTATATTCCTCACACCACTATTCCACCTGCTTAATATCCCTTCCTACATATATTACCCTGGCTTATGTTTGTATAAATCAGGAAACTAATACATTTCTTTTGGACTGAAACATACTTCCTCTTGGATCATATTTTCTACTTCACCTTTGGGGACTTATGGGAATTTTAGTCTACTTATAGTTTTGGAAGTTAAGAGGGGTAGGTAGGAAAAAACATTAGAAGTGTCGTCCAAGCCAATTACACCAAGTCATTGCATTGAAGTTTTATTTGATAAGGCACAATTAATCTCTTCAAGTGGGGATTGGATGTCTGACTAGTAGGGACAAGTTTGAGTTTGGGTGATGGTACCCTCAAGGCAGTTTGTAGGTTGGGTGGTCATCTCCCCAGGAAACGAAGAAGGTCAGCAATTCTTGAGGAAGACTGGAATGCAGGAGGCTGACTCCTTGAGATAAGTTTGAGGTTGGGTGGTCATGTTCTCAGGTCAGGGAGGAGGTTGGGTGGCTCTCTCCACAGGGCAGATCATTACAGGTTTATCTGACAATATTTCAGCTGAATTTATGGTTTCAATATCCCCACTGCCATCATCAACCCAAATGTCTCCATCCTAATGCTCAGGATTCCAGTCCTTCACAATTAATGCCCTCACTATAGCAGTACACACCCTGCAAGGTTGAGGTGTTTGTTTCCACTGTAACTCTGCTACTTGCAAAATTAGACTCTGTGTCTGTTTTTCAGAGTTCTCAAGTCTGCAGCTGCAGAAAACAAGATTTTCTTTCAGGGCACACATACAAATGTTCATATTATTTGTGCAGCACTAACACTGTCTGAAACATGGCATCACTCTTGGGAATATTTTTTGAATGAATGAAGAACTAAAGTTTTTCTTTGGAACAAGAATGGTGTCATAAGAAGCAACTTATATACAATAGTGTTGTATACATAGGGATGCTGCTTAAGGATGATTACTTGCTTCTGTGGTGTAGGAATGTTGTGATGGAGAAATTGGACATTGAGAAGCCACAGGTAGATTAAGAGAATACCATGTGTCTCTGAGAGGAGGGGATAAGGACCATCCAAGGTGTCTGCACTTTCATCATACCCTCAGGCAAATGTTGCTGCTCAGGTCATTATTTTTATTTGCACATCTGGAAGCCTAGGACTGTTGCCCATTAGACACCTCTGAGTCATTGCCTTCTTGGTGTGAGTCAATTGTTTAGGTTCTTTCAGTGGATTAGAGATCAATTAAAGACACAATTTATATTGATGGTACATGTGCTGGTGTAAAAGTTTGAAAACCAGGGCAGGATGGAGATAATGTGGGTGCTCAGATCATAGGGTAGAGGTAACAGGTACTGGCTTGATATATCTGTCTCCAAGTTAGCATTTCCACTTTTTTTTCCCCTCTTTGCTACATTACTCACTTTTTCACAAGTAATTCATTTTTAAATATCTTAAATATCTGGTCCATAGATTTCAATTAAAACAGTATTACATGAAAAAGTTAACATGGAAACTATTGAAGGAATCAAAGGAGGAAGATCAGCAGGCTCAGAGAAAGTTCACCACTCAGACCAGGGAAGATAGCCAGGGATAATTGTAGAAGGAGAGTCAGCAGCAGCAAGTGCTGCCTTTTCTAATGAATTCAAAGATGTCATAACATCACTTAGAAGGGGATAAGTTGTGGAGATTCCTACATCTCATGAATCACTAGGATGCCTTGCTTTCTTATATATGTTTCTAGTTGTTGTTAATGCAGCCATTCTGTGATCTGAGCACCCCCTCCAGGTGTGCTTAATTGGAGCTATGGCCCCAGGAAAAACATATTCTTAAATGTAATCCATTCTTGTGGTTTTAAATGATTGTAAATAATACTTTTGATGAGGTCATTTCAGTTAAATTTTCTCCCAACTGAATCAGTGTTGGTCTTAATCAAGTTACTTGAGGCCTTATAGGAAAGGCCACAGAGACAAAATCCCAGGAAGAAGCTTGAAGTTACCAGTACCCAGGGAAGCCATGAGAGGTCACCATTTATGTTGAAATTTCACATAAAAGGCAAAGTTAAGGGATTTCTGGTAGCCAACTCCAGAAAGAAAATCTTCTTAGAGAAATAATTTCCTTGGTGATACCTTGATTTTGGACTTCACTTGCCTCAAAACCTTAACCCAGTAAATTTTCATTGTTTAAGCCAACCCATTGAACAGCATTTGTTTTAGGGGCTAGGAAATTATTTGTTTATGGTTTTTGGCAAAAGAAAATAGTGTCCTGCTTTTACAAATATCTAAAATGTGGAAATAACTTGGGAATTTTGTAATGGGTAGATGCTGTAAGATTTATGGGATACTTGACTCAAAAAAGCCTAAGTTTCTTTAAAGAGACTGTTGGTACAAATAAGAATGTTTAAGGTACTTTCAATGAGAACTTAGAAGGAAATGATGAATAAGTTATTGGAAATTAGTAGAAAGACAATCCTTGTTGGAAAGTAACAGAAATTGACAAAATTTAATTTTGATGTAGGATTGAAAGTGGAAATTTTAAACCATGAACTTGAAAATTTAACTTAGGTGATTCCCAAGTTATGTGAAGAAGGTGCAGTCTGGCTTTTCATTGCAGATTATTATTAAATGTGTCAGGAAAAAGAAGCTTAGAACTGTATCTTTAAGCACCAGGAACCTGGAAATTGACTGAAAAGTTCAGAAACAATCCAGAGAGTGTGCTCTGACACTAGGGCCAGAGGTGGTTCTATCAGACATGTCCCTGAGTTTTGACTAAATGAGTCTTCATGTGAGACTTTATTTTATCATGGATCCAGTCAGCCATTATTTGGCAGTCAAGAGTGGAAATACAGTTATGCAGGAAGGACCTTTGCAAGGTTATATTTTCTAATGATTTGGAACCCTGTGAATTGCACATAAATCCCACAGGATTTTTTGTAAATTTTTATGAGCAGATCCATGGTCAGCATGAACTGAAAAGGAAAGAGAAGTGATGAGTTGAAGATAAAATGACTTTAAGGGCAGAACCATGGAGGCTGAGGTCTGGACCACTGAGATCTTCCCAGTCCAAGAGAGCAGGTCAATCCATGTTTGTGTAAAGGGCATGGTATCTGCCCCAGCACTTGCAAGGGGGCAGGCCTTGAATTCCATTGTTCAGGAGAGTGCTGCCACTTCAAAGATCAGAGAGGGTTGTGCCTGTGCCCAGTATTTATGTAGAGTCTGGCAACCATCCCAATTATTGGAAACAATAAGGCATTTATAATCACATTTGTGGATAGACTGGCCACTGTGTCAATGCTTAGAGAGAATGAGACCTTCACATCAGGATTTAAGGAGTGCAAGGCTGCTGTTCATGGGCTTGGAAAGGGTGGGGATGCTGCTTCATCAAGAGTGGGGGATAAAGCATCAATCCATAGATGACTTTTAGACCTTGAAATCTAATGGAGTTCACCCTGTTGAGTTTTGGAATAGTTGGCCCATTTTCTTTCCAATTTCTTCTTTGTGAAATGGGAGTTTTTAACCTATTCCTTTCCTTCCATTGTATATGGGGAACAGACAATTCATTTTCAAGATTTGATAGGTCCAAAGAAAGTAAGAGGTTAAGCTCAAGACAAGTCACATCCATCACTGATTTTTATGAATCTTTGAAATGACCTAAATCTTTTGAGATTTGGGGATAGAATGAATTTGATTTGCATGTAGAAAGAACATATCTTTTGGGGGTCTTTAGGACAAATTTTGTTGGTTTGGGGATATGTGCACCATAAAATATGTTATTAAAATTAGTTCTTTCCTATAAATGTTAACCCTTGTAAATAGGACCTTTTCATGAGTTTACATCAGTTAATGTGTGACCCATATGAATCAGGAGGGCTTTTAATCTAATTACTGTAGATCTTATAGAAAGGAACACAGACAGAAAGAAATGAGAAGAAGATGGATGTCAATAGAACTCAATAAGGCAGGAGAGGCATCCATGTACATTGCCATGTGAGAGAAAAGCCAAGGACCAAGGACTGCTGACAAACAGCCCCAGAATGAAACAGTCTTCTGGGAGAAAACATCACCTTGCTGATGCCTTGATTTTATACTTCCTCTAGCCTCAAAACCATAAGCCAATAAATTTCCATCACTTAATCCAACCCATTACATAGTATTTATATTTGCAGGCAGGAACTAAAACACCAGGCTTTCCTAATCAGAGCCCTCAGTTCAGAATATTCCCTTATCTGGAGGCTGTGCACAGAAAATATTGCTTTACTTAGATTGTTCTCCCATATTGTAGTAATTTTTTCTCATTCTGGCTACACTGTGAACTTCTATGTATCTCTTAACCTTGTGTGTTCCCTGGCACCTGGCTAACCAAAGTAGTCTGTTATATTTCTAGGAGGAAAGGAACAGTGACTCCTAGACATAGACAAAAGAGGGGTGTGTGTAAACCATCATCTTTTGTCCAACTGTTGGGAGAAAGAGTCACTGCCTATGGTAGATCAATGCCTCCTACTAAATCCGACCTTGCTCTGTCTCCTCAACATAAGTAAAATGTTGTTCAAACCAGTGTTTTAGTATATTGTGTCTTCCTTGATGAATGCAATACCTCAAGACCATGGGCTGGGCAGATGTGCTTGGTGACCAGCATGTATTTACTGATCTCTACCTGGTGGGCTTTATTACCAGGTGCTCACCAATAGTCTTGGTTCAACAGTGTGGCACAATGAGAAGATTCTCCAAGGAGACACACAATGGCAAGGCTGAAATGAAAGGTCTTGTCAGCATCTTTGTCCCAGGATGGTGACAGCTCATTGGGTGAGGGGATGAGGGACTGATAGGAGTTTTGAGCTCCCTCTGAACACAAAGAGATAAATGGGATATAACTAATCTTTCTGGATAGGGGAATGATATGGTACTTTCAGTGAAGGCAGAAAAACTTGAAGTAAGACCAAAACATTTCAGGGAAATGATCACAAGACTCTTGGGAACCTTTCCATCCATGGGATATGTGCCTAATAATCTGAAATCATCAGGTGAGCAGACTAAACCAGTTGATGTGGTACCCTGAGCTGAAATTTCAGGCTTTGTTTTGAGCTATTAGAGGACAAATGAAAGAGTAATATCCCTAATTTATCCTTACCTTTTTCCCTTGAAGAATAATGACTAATGGTGGGGCTGAGGTCTCTGGGTTCCTATCAGTTTTCTGCAGCCCTAGACCCTTATAAGGATGGAAGGCAAACATGGGGGTATATCTGTTCCTTGAGTTTATTTTTCAGATTTATTTTATTTCTTACCCCCCTCATTGTTTGTGCTCACTCTCTGCTCTCTGTGTCTGTTCATTTTGTGCTCATCTTCTTTTTTTTTAGAAGGCATGAGGAACTGAACTTGAAATCTTCCATGTGGGAGAGAGATACCCAACTCCTTGAGCCAAATCCACTTCCCTTCCTTGAATTTTGAGTGTGTGTCTGTGTTATGGAACATAGTACTCAGAACCTTTGGACAAACGTGAGCTAGAAATGTGTATGACACACTACATAAAGAGTTTTTCTTTTCTTTGAATGCCTATTTTATAGACAGTCAAATACAAAACTGGTTATATCTCAGAGAAAGGCAACTGTGTCTGCAGTTCTTTGGACAGCCATAAGAGGTAGCACTTCCCTGGTTTAACCACAAAATGCGTGCCCATAATATACATAAGCTTCTGTGCTGACTGTATTGACATAGTTTTGAAAATAGTTTCTCTGTTAAACTATGCAAATGTTTGATCAAGGCAAGCACTAGCAATGTTATATCCATTCTGTCTTCAATAGAAAATGGCTTGCACTCCAGAAAGCAATTTTAAACTCAATTTAACAGCCCCTGTGTGAATGTTTCTATCCATTCTAACCACCTTATTTTTCCTGCCTTCATTTACATCCTCATTTCCATCATGTCCATCCCTCAATCCAGCCATTTGTCCATTCATCCATCCATCCAATCCCCCACCCTGCCCCATCCATCATGCCTCTAGTGCACACTTCTTGCTTCTATTCTAAGCCCACTTCTTCATTCCACCCCTCCTGCATGCCCCCACAACTCCATTATTATATTTTCTCATTGCCCTGTCTCCCACCCTCCCCACACATCCACACAGACTCCCATTCAACCTTCTTCCTAGTTCCTTCAATATGACAATTATAATCTTACTTCCCATCTTTCCCTTGCCTTTCCATTCCCCCACCAATATCCAAAATATCCTTGCACCTTTCCTTCTCTCCTCTATTCCCCTTCTCTCCCACTTCCATTCAAACTTCCATACACCATTCATTCATTTTTCCCTATCTTACTTTCTAGTGTTCTACACTCCTGTTTACTCTCATTTCCATGTTTACACCATCATTTTTATCCATTGTTCCATTCCCCTGTTTGTCATTTTCCTTCATTCTCTATCTTCCTTCTCTCTTTCTGCCAACTTATCTCCTCTCTATCCATCCATTCTTACATTTCTCTTTTCATTACCATCTATCATCTACCCTTACTTCTATTTTTGCATATTATCACTCTCTCATTCCTCATGTTCTCCTTCCATGTTCACCTTTCGCCCCTCTTTCCATTTTCCCAGTAGCATTAGATGAGCATTAATGCTGACAAAGACAATATCCTGAGGATGGAAGAAATGGAAGATGAAAATGACCTGTGACTTCAGGACATCTTTGAACCAGTGCTTCTGACATCCCTGAAATCCACCTTCCCCTGAATCCTTGAATATAGGATACAGTATATTTACTCATGTTTTGCATACTTTGACATAGAGATTTCTTTAATGCAGCAAAAAACTTCCTCTATGGGACCCTGTGGAGCAACAGTAGTCTTCAAATGGAAATCAACAGGAAAATGATAAGGATTAGAGGTAAGGACTGTAGCTCTTCCCCAAAAACCTGACAGGTTAATAAAAACTTAGGAAAGAAAATCAGCTTTTGCATGTAATCAATTTATAGACACTTAAAAGAATTGTGTTCATTGGCCAGAGACTGTGTGTCACTCCAGAAACTATAAAATTATTTCACTGCCTTCCGGCTGGTCATGGACAAGTAGCAAAGTAAAGATGTAAACAGGAAATGACCACACAGGCTTAGTGTTAGTAAGCCTATAGGACTTTCACTCACATATCCAAACTCACACACATTCACACATATGCACATTTACAAACAAATTTGTACATGAACACATTCATGCACACACATTTGTACATGCTCATGTATAGTTACACACATACACATTTGCACACTCATACACATGCACTCTCAAAATCACATGGACATAGGTAAATACACATGAAAACATTCTCAAACTAGTTAACATATAAACACATTCTGACACATTCATGCACATTCATATGTCCTCACACATATTCCCACATGTATACAAACACACATAATTCACACTCACTTACAAACATACTCATACACAAGTCATATTCACAATGTACATTCTCAATCACACTAATACATGCACAATCACAAGCTTACAAAAACAGTCACATTCAGGGACACACTCATGGACCCACAAACATTCACACAAATTTACATACTCACACACATTCACTTTCACATATGTACATTTATCCACATACTTACAAAGCACACACCCATATATTCACTCACATACAACACAGTACCACACCCACTCACATCCACATATTCAAACATTCTTGCACTCACACACACATTCTTTCAAACACATTATTGCACACAATTGTGCCTACAGGCCCACACTAACAGACACAAACACTTTCACTTACACACACTCAGATACACATTTACACCTATGTAAATTCATACATACTTTCTCACACATGCTCAAAGTAGTACACTCTCAGAAAATCATGTACACATGCACACAAAAACATAAACACACACAAAATACCCAAATACTCATACATGTATAAACATATCATAAGTTCACATACTCAGAAAAACTACATCCTAACACTTGTTTTACTCATATATGCATGCTCACACACTTGTACAAGTCACATAATATAATACATACTTGGGCACACTTACCTACACACACTCACATATCCACTTTCACATACACATATATTCACTTTCACACCCACACAAACAAATATAAACATATACATCACGACAGAAGAGGTCAGATGGGGTCCTTCCTTGTGCTCTTTCCTGGATCCCATATCTCTCATTTCACTCTCTGGTTGTTAATCCTCAAAGCCACTGTCAAGGTAGTCTTCCCTGCCTCTCATCTCCTGATTCCTCCTCTCTCTTTTCTTTATGATTGGTCACATAGCATTACATTGTTATCTTTTTGAGGTTTTTCCAGGTCTACTCACAATTATTTGTAACACTATATATATGAAAGGAATATGTCTTCCAGGGTCCCCATTTATTAAAAGAGTATAGTTTTCCTGGAACAGTTAGGAGCCTTGAATACCCTGTCAAGTTGTGGTTTCTGGTCCCAGATAACTGAACTTCTCTAAGAGAATCTTAAGAGTGTTTAATTTAGAATGTATTTTATAATTTGTATTTCCACAAAATGGTCAACAGTGAAGATTATCTTCACAATGAAATGTGAATTTAGGGAGAGTGTGCTGAATTTTAAATTATCCCAAATATTCTCTATACACACACATATACACACAGACTAATAAAAAAACACCATGGCTCTGACATTTATTTCCAGCAGTAATTTGGAAAAAGCTCAGCCTCTCTGGTGAAGAGAGGTTTCTTCTCTCCTGTGTAGCCCAGTGTAGTCTCCTAATCTTCACTAAACAGATTTTTAGCTTCCCCTCACCATGCTTCTTACAGGATTCAAGCTGAAGTTCTCCCTTCTTTGGTATCATCCATGTATTACCTTGGCTTCTTGACAAAGCTCACCTGACCTGCACCCTTGCCAGAGGAGGTTTCTGTCTCTGAGAAGCTGAATCCAATTTGTCTACTCCGTGGTGTGAATAAGAGGAGAATCCACATAATGCACGGGATTTGGGCAGAAATAAATTTGTGTGGAAGACATACAGAAAACTGCTGCCCCATTCTACAGAGGTGAAATTCTCTAATTTTACCCCCCAGCAGGAGCTACATTGATGTTCCTCACCAAAACACTTCCAAGTCCACATTATGGAAGACACACCACCATGACCATAGTCTCTCTAAGGTACTAGCTCCCTCCTTCACCTGTAACTCTCAAACATGTTTGTTCCCCATCTTCCTTAACTTTCCAAGATCTTTCCCTAATCTCTACCTGACAGACCAATAAAAACACTCTTCATCATTGGTTTATTTTGCTCATTCACAGTGGTCCTGCCCTAGATATGGCATTCACATGGTTGAAGAAGGGAACAGTTGTATATTGAGGTGTTGACAAACTGTTGGGATATTATGGGGGAAATGCTATAACAAAATTCATAGGGAGCAGATGTAACCCAAGTGGTTGAATACCTGCTTCCCATTTAGGAGGTTCCAGGTTCTGTCTCCTGTACCTCCTTAAAATAAAACATGCATAAAAAACAACTCTCATGGGGAGTGCATGTAACTCAATCCCAGGTACCTCCTAAAAAGCAAGCAAACAAACAAATAAAAAACAACTTTCTTTGGTAAGCAGATATAATTCAGGGGTTGAGCTCCTGCTTCCCATATACACGGTCCTGTGTTTAATCTTTGGTACCTCCTAAAATAATTTATGTGTGTTAAGAATTTTGATATTGTTCCATTAACCTCAGGTCTGTTACCAAGGAGTTGAGCTTGGTAATGTTACCTATAGTTAGAATTTAGATGTGTCACACTCTGGTATTTTACTCTGTATTATCACAAAGTGCACATGTTATTGCAATATTTAATGCAAATATCTATGCATTTGAGCTCTAGATTTTTTAAAAGTGAAGTATGTTTCTAAGTTCCCTATAAAGACTGTTCTAAATTCAAAAGTATCTAGATCACATGTCTATAAAAGGCAGACCCTGTGTCAATAGATTGAGATTTTACTGCATAATTTGCATAAAATTAACACCTTTTTCATGGACCCATTCAACCTCATACACCTCTCTCCAGAGGGCTGTGAAGATCTTCCAAATATGTCACATGACCTTGTCCTGTTTGTGCTCAGTGGATGCTATATCTTGTATTGACCAGAGGATGAACCCTTACTGCTTCATGGAGCTGGAGTGCAGAGGCTGGTAACGAAGTTTACAGAAAGGCATTAATGTGATAACAGTGCAAGAGGTTTCTCCTTGTCTGCGGGTTCCAGCCTGTTCCCTCTTCTCACAAAGTAACCTTTACTGCAATTTGCCTTGATGCAGATGTTTTATCTTCTCCCTTATATACCATGTAATATGCTGCCCAGTAATCAGCTTCTACCTCATGTGCAGAAGGACATGCCTGCATACACCATTGTGCCAAAGTTGCAGTCCCATCCTCACATGGAGCCTGGAGCTTAGTGCTCAGGAAGGGTGGTCTCCTAAGGGGGATCTGTGGTGGATCCAGGAGATGAGGAATTCCAGCATGAAAGAATAAGATAAAACCTGAAATGGGAAAAGAAAGCTGAGTTACTTGGGGGAAGATATCTGTGAACTCAGGCTGAGAGCTTCCTAGGAACCAGAACTAAGAAAGAATGATGGTCTCCCTAGATCTACAAGATGAGATGCTACTGATTCTTGTGGGATAATACAGATACAAACCGAGAGTGAAAGGTAGCAATGCAGAAAGGCAGCAGAAAATGGTGGTTTCAGGGGTTTCCTAGAACTAATGTTGCTTGTTATTCTAGTCCTGTTGCCCAATCCTGGGAGGCATGCATCACCACTGGGCATTGTTGAGATCAGGTGCTTTGCAGAAGAACCAACCACCAAGAGAGAGGTGTTATAGACATCTCTTTTCCATAATATTTCATAGCCATGTTCCCCATAGCTTTTGGAATTTAGTTGAAACTCCTTATGTATCTTTGCATGGTCTTTTAATATCCAGCTTCTGCCACACTTTCAATACCCTCTCCTTTCTGTTCCTGAATAGAAGTGAACTTCTAACAATCCTCATCACAACTAATTCTGTGCCAGTATTTCAGTAATGGGCACAATTGCAGATGCATTTCATCATTACATCCAAACATTCAGTAGACAGGATCATAATCACAGAAAAAGGTTCAGGAGTGAGAATTTAAACTAGTTTTTGTCTTAACCTCAGCATCCTTCAAGGATATAGAGCCAAATTTCTTCAAAAATATGCACAAGTTCACAAGCAGACAGACAGGTTTCCATGGAGTCTTCACAACGACCCAGCGTTGGACCTGCACCAAGTAAAGGCAGACTTTGCCAGGCATACTGGATCTTTTAGGCAATCTGAAAACTATTTCTGAGGAAAAGTGTAATTATTGCATAATAAATCTGTGATATCTATTGTTGAGTAATAGTCTGTTTCTTCTATCCCAAGTCAGATAATATTGACAGTTGACCTTGAAGGTGAATCACAGTCAAAGTCCTTATGTGTGGACTTGTTAATTAGTCTATCAAAGGCCTCTTCTTTTTTATAATGGAAGAAGTTGAGTATATTGAAGTAAAATATACATCATGGAACTGTTTGCATAATTCTTCTCTTATTTTTAATATATATAATTTAAAGACACTTAGATTACATAAATGCTACATAAAAAACATAAGGCATTCCCAAATGCCCTTTCCCTAACCTCATAGATTTTCCCACATTAACAACATCATTCATTAGTGTGGTACATTCATTACAATTGATGAACACATTTTGGAGCATTGCCACTAAGCATTGATTAAAGTTTACATTGTAGAATACACTCTCTCCCACACAATTTTGCACGTTAAGGAAAGATATATAATGGCCTGTATCTGTCATTGCAATGTCAGCCAGGACAATTCCTATGTCCCAAAAATGCATTCATATTACACCTATTTTTCCCTCTCCCTCCCCTCAGAAACTCCACTGGCAAACACCTCAGAATCAATGATGTAAATTCTTACTTTGTTAAAATTACAATAAGTCTACAGTAGAATACCAGTAAGTCTACTTTAGTCCATATTCCATTTCCCTATCCTGGGGATTCTGGAATGGTGATGCCCATTCCACCTCTAATTGAGAAGGGGCTTAGATCCCATAGGGCAGATGGATGGGACTAACTTGCTTACAGTTGCAAACATTCTCTGTTATTTTTGACGGTCATTGTCAATCATCATCTCCTTGTTAGTTGTCCTGGGTGAGTCCAATGAACTGGAGAGTATGTGTTGCAACACTTTTAAGATTCAGAACCTAGCTGGCATATGGACAGCCCAAAGATTTAACTCTCTTGGAATTACACCTATCAACTTTAATACTAATTATAGGTTAAAATAGAAGGAGCAGAAGAACCATGTGTAGGAAAACTACAACTGAGTTCAGCTCTGTCACACTAAAAGCATAAATGCAAAAGTAAGGCAGGGCACCAAAGTCCTGAGCTTTCTGCCCTGCCTATAGTTGCTGGGTGTCTCCAGAGCCCTCAGAAGCCCTGCTATTTCAGTAGTATTTACATTGATAGTCAGAGATCCTGCTGAGATGTGCATAATTGTAAACTGCGGGATGAACTACTGATACAGTTTGAAGTCTCTTAGCCATATAAACTCATGTGTCTTTACATTTTCCTGCTTTTGGTCAAGGTCTTTTTCCAGTTGCATTGCTACTTGGTAGTAATCCCTTGGTTCCAATGAGGTTCTTCCCTGGGAGTCATGTTCCACACTGGGTGAAAGGTAATGCATTTATATGTTGAATTTGGCTTTGATAGAGGCCATATTTGAGCTACATGGAGGCTTTCAGGAAGTATATCTTGGGCCTCCTTGATTTCAATTTCAATTTCAAAAGTAAAGGTTCATAAGTACAGTCAATGGGCCATCCAAAGCATCTTTTTAAAGCTTTCTTACCACATAGTTATGTTTCACATGAGTCAAACTGTCACTGTTTTAATTATGACTTCTTCACCTTCAGAAAATTGGCAAGCTTTCCCTAAGCTGACAGAATCATCCAAACTTAAAGAAAAGTAATCCTCCATGAAACATTAGGTGTGAACAAGTCCCCAGCATTGAAATTCTGACAATACCTAAGAGATATTCATTTTGGAAAACTGCTCAATAAGCAGGCTCTGAAATAATCTCTGTTGAGTAATTTATGCCAGGCAATGATGTTGCATTCACAAGACTATGCTACGAGGTGTTATTAAATATCCTATTCTGGTAATTACCCCTGAACGCAGACTCTCTGAGCCTTTTCCTGTGTCATGAATGAATGTATCAATGAGAGTGAGTGTATTGCAATTTACAACCCTCAGCTTGAACAGGGCTGTGAGAAGGCAGGGACCCCTTTAGGCAGAAAGTCTGAATCCAGAGCCTAAGAAGATAGCAAGGATTGTTAAAATGGGTCATCCAAGAAGACAACCTCTCAATGTGCCCTCCTGCTTTTCCATGGAGGCCAACGTTGACCTTGTACTGGATGTTTAAGTTAGCAGCTCTGAGAGGATTTAATTTAATGGACCCACATCTGTCAATGAGTAGAATTCAGTGGAGCTCAAAAATAATTCTTTCCATATGTCCAGGAGAAAACACATGCACCACCCTGGACATCTCAATTAAGGTACTTGGGCATATCTAAGAAGAAAAGCCCCAATATACTGTCATCTGTATGTGGGAGGCATCAGATCATGGCATAAATTGTCAGTCAGATCCTAATGAAATTGTGACACCCAACACCAAGACCACAAGTAAGTATATCATGCAGACACGCATGGAAAGAATCACATGCCTGCCTCTACCTTGCCCCCCCATGGTAGGTATTTCAGTTTGCTACGGGCCTGCCAATGCAAAATTAGCATAGCTACATAGATTTTTATAGTGAGAATGTTGTAAGGATAAAAGCATACAATTCTGAGGTTGCAAAAATATACAAATTATGGAATAAGCAAATGCTTTCTCATCAAAGTTTGTCTGCTAGCAAAACCTTAAGTCCTGCCATGTGGCAAGGCAAGAAGGCATGTCTCTTATTCTCTAATTTCTATTTGAATTCAGCTGTGGGTGATCAGGCATCTCTTCCATGGCCTCATCCCCTTGAGTCTCTGGGGGTTTCTATGTCTTTCTGAAGCTGTAATTGAACATTGAGTCCTTTCTCTTATGTGACAGGGTCAAAATGGCAGAGCTTTTTTTCTCTGTGTCTCTTTGTTTATTCTCAGTTTATGTAAGACCCAGCAACAGGGAAGAGACCCAACTTGGGTCATGTCTCATTGATGTAATCCAATCAAAATCCCTAAAGTATTCTCATTTAAAGTGATCTATGTATGAAGAATGTTTAATAAGGTCAAAAGAATATTTGTGGTAATGGTTAGACTTGATGGTAACTCATTATAATGAATGACACACTCTTGATTTATTGGAATGTATTTGGTTGAAATGAGTAGTCTAGGGAGATTAATGTTAATTGGAGGACAACTGGAAGATAATATTGGGAATATATAACAATAATTTTGGCAGTAGATGAGGGATGCGGTTAATAATATAAATACAGGAATGTAAGTCTACCACATGGTGGTAAGAAGGTGGTGATAAAAGGGAACAATAAAACCAATGTCATTTAAGGACTATAGTTAGCAACACTGTAATGTTTTTGTAACAAAAGAAAATTTGGTACTTTATTAATGATAAAGGTCAAAAAAAAAGAATAATATTGAGCTTGGTTTGTGAGATATGAATATGATTAAGCATTTTTCTCTTCTTTTTTTCTTTATTAATGAGGGGACCATGGCTATGTCATTTAAAAATCTCTGCTCATCTTTGTATATTTCTGAACACTAGAGTAATAACAGAGTTATTATTTAGAATTAGATGAGGTTAGTGCCTAGAAAAAAACTTTTTAGGAGTAATGTTACATAACTTGAGCTGTGTTTTTCTGTTATTTTATTTTGAGTTTGAAATAAAGGCATTTAAAAAAAGAAAATGATTTATTCAAAGTTCCCTTGACTGAAACTAACAAAGGTTCCCATCAACATTACATTTACAGCCACAGGTATGGGTTAGCTTAATAATACCCTTCTCTGGTGTCCACAAAAGACAAAGCAAGACAGTACAGGAAAGTCCTTCTTATTTAGTGTCAGAAAACATTTAAGTTTAGGCAGGACCTACGTCTGAGAATAGAATTGCTGATCTTGGCATTCCTGATAATTATCCTGGAGAAACAGCTGGGATTCTGGAGAGAATGAAAGTATGATGAATACCAGAATCTCTGCTTTCACCCCACCTGGCCCGCTTTCCTGACTGGTTTCAGCCCTGGCCAGCCCCCACCCAACACTGATCAGGCACAAAGGTACTTCAGAATCCATGAGGCACATGAACCATGGACTGGAAAGTCCCAGATTCCTCATCTTATTCTGCTTTTTATGATCTGCTCTTTTTTTATTAACTTGTAAAATAATTATAATTCATCAATACTCTAAAAATATTGATGATAATAATTAATGACATTTCTTATAAGGAGAATTTTATGAGTTAAATCTTTAAGGAATTAATTCATCTTTAGACTCAGTGGGGCATGTGTGATTTTGACTATACCACTTTTCTAAAAAGATTTTTAACAATGCCAAGAGATAAATATCAGTGATAAACACTAATTGCACAGTGTCATTTTTAAAAGTCATAACATCTTCCAGGGAAGGTGACAGAATAGGGAGTCCCAGGATTCACTCCTTCCGTGAAAACAAGTATTAATTAGGCAGGAACTCTCTGAAACAAATATTCTGAAGCTTTGGAAGCAAAGAGAACACTGAACAGTATCCAGGAAAATACAGGAGATAGGCACTGCTAAACTACAATAAAGAACAGTAAATTGCTTTCTC
This sequence comes from Cabassous unicinctus, assembly GCA_029593785.1. Lineage (NCBI taxonomy): Eukaryota > Metazoa > Chordata > Mammalia > Cingulata > Chlamyphoridae > Cabassous > Cabassous unicinctus. The sequence continues at coordinate 45,311 of JAQZBX010002690.1, forward strand.
TGAGCAGTGGCTACTATCATCCATAACCCACTCTCATAGAAGGTGGCTGCAGTGCAGAGGCCCTGACTAGCTTACTGGAAGAACAAAATGACATACAAATCCTCTTTCTCAAGAAAATGGGTGGATATGGTCAATCACAGATTATGACTTTTGATTACTGTCATGTTTTGGCTAATGTGTCAACTCAGTCAGGTAAAGATGTTCAGTTGTAGTGTTAAGCAATCCCTTGGCCAGTTATAATACAATGGCATTTCATGGACTCAATCATCAGTGTGTTAATTGCAAAGTTGGCTAGTTCCTTCTACAATCATCTGAGATTGTCATCAGCAATGAGTGACATCTCATCCAATCTGTTGAATGCTTTAAAACGGAAAGTGATTTCAGCATTCAGAGAGATAATTCCCATCTCCACTTCAGACAGTGAATGTCTTCTTGAGTAAGTCATCAAGGACCTGAATCTGAACTCCTGGTTTGAAGCCTGCCATGTGTAATTTGTACTTGTGCATCCGCACAATCATATGAAACAATTTTATTAAATCTCATAATATTTACAGATATTTCCTGTTGGTTCTGTTTCTCTAGATAATTGTGACTAATAAAATTATGCAATACAGATTACTGGAATAATAGCTCTGAAAGCAGCTATTATTTCTTCCCTTCCTAGAAAAAGGTGGTGACAGCCAGTGTTTCAAACCTCCCCACATGAGGGCAAAGACAGTGGAGATTTAAATATTCTTCCTCAGAGTTGTGTGATAGAGTTAACTGAAGGGCTGCATTTGCCAAGCAGGTCATGAAAACTCACCTTTGCAGAGCCATTAGAGAAGATTGTTGTGCCTTTCCTGAACCCTTTCAAGGGCAATTTGGAGCTGGTATGCACCCCCTTCATGGGTCCCTGGTACTACTTGGCTTGGAAAAACTGATTTGGGAAAGACATCTTCAGACTTACCTGCCTTCCAGAATTTTCACTCTTGGTAAAAACAGCTAGAGAAAATGAAAGGAGTGTAAATTATATAGAAGCAGACAGTGGTAGATAAAAGACTGCTGGATTCAAACACTCAGGAAAGGGAGATCTGTCTCTTGAAAAATAGAGGGGAAACCAAATTCCTGTAAATAGGGGAACAGAAAAACAACTGAAAGCAAAGTCCTGGGATATGACAGATGCCAAGAAAGTGTATTTGCCTTAGGGAGAGCTTCCTGATAAGGGGGTAAAAGCTCAAGCAAATACCTGTGTTATCACCAGCTGGTCACAAAACAATGAAGCAGGCATCTTAAGGAAGAAATCCCATATTTAATTTTTTAAAATATTAAAATATGCATAGAGAAATTTTAAAAAGTGAAAGACAAATTAACAGGAAATGAAAGTTTATTTGTTGAAAGAAGATAAAAATACAGAAATCACCAATGAAGAAGTTGATAATGTGGACATATTGATGAAAACATTTTTAAAAAGATCTTAAAATTCTCAAGGAGGTTAAAGAAAGTACAAAGACAGAACTAAAAGATTTCAGGAAAGTAAAGAATGAACAATATAGGTGTCTAAGTAAAGGGAAAGAAATCTTAAAAAGGAACGAAAGAGAATTCCTGAAATTGATGACCAAAATAACTGAAAGGAAGGGAGTGACTGTAACTCAGTGGTTGAGTGCCTGCTTCCCATGTATGAGGTCCTGGGTTCAATCTCCAGTACTTTATTTTAAAAAAAAAAAGAAATATAAAATAACTGAAAGGTAATGTGCCAAAGTGGATTTCAAGAGCAGATAGGAGATAGCAGAAGAAAGAATCAATGAACTTGATGACAAGACAGTTAAAATGTGTCTGGCTGAGGGACAGAAAGAAAAAGAAATATTAAAATAGAAAATACCTAAGATAGCTAAGGGACACCATCAAGGCCACCAAAGTCATATCATGGGAGTCTCAGAAGGAAAATAAACAAAGGAGGAAGATTACTCAAATAAATTCCAAAACAAAGCAAAGATCCAAGAAAGCTGAACAAACACCAAAGAGGATAAAGAGGAAGGGAAATACATTATTTACCACATTATGAAATGCAAAAGGAGAAGGAGAGAGTTTTGAAATCTGCAAGAGAAAATCAACATTTTACACACAGGAAAATCTCAATTAGATTGAATGCCAGTTTCTCATTAGAAGCCATGGAGGCAAAAAGGCAGGTGGTAGAAATATTAAAGTGCTGAAAGAAAACAACTGCAAGCTAAGTGTTCAATATCCAATGAGACTGTCAAAAATAAAGGAAAGAATAAGATATTTTCAGATAAACAAAAGCTGAGGGAGTTCATCTCTACTACACCTGCCCTAGAATCAATGCTAGTTCTTCAAATTATGAAGCATAAAGAAATATAAATTTTCAGTAAAGGTATCCATTTGTGTAATTATAAATGATGGTATTTTTTTTGTATTTTTGGTATATAATATTGGTTACTTCCTACAGATACCAAAAAGCAAATTCATAAAAGGTAATGATAAATCTTTGTTTTAGGTTAAAAAATGCACAACATAAGTGGTATATACAAAATTGGTAGGGGACAGAGGGATATAAGAAATTTACATGTATATGCTATTGAAATTAAGTTGATATTAAACCAATTATTATTGTTATATATTTAAGATGTTACATTTTTAACCCCATGATAATCACCAGAAAATTGATGAAAAAGGTATCCAGATAGAAATGAGAAGGTATTTAATATCTTGTAAAATAAAAGAGAAAAACAAATATAAAAGTGAAATTAACAAAAGTGAAAAAGAAATTTAAAAACTTAAAAAGACTAAATAGCAAAATAGAAAAAAGTCTTGTATTATTTATAGTGACTTTCAAAGTAAACAGATTATACTTTCCACATAAAAGTTTGAGATTGGAAGAATGATTAAAAAAGCATGACTCAACTATTTTCTTTCCGCTATAGAATCGCTTAAATTCATTTATACAAGTAGGTTGATGATGAAAGGAGGGAAGAAATATACCATACAAAGAGTAACCAAAAAAATAGCTGAGATGAGTGAACTTCTGGGGAAGATGGCAGAATAGGCATAACAGATACTTAGTCCATCCACCGAAACAACTATTAAACAGGATGCAACAATTGGAAAAAAACTAATCTGAAATTCCACATGCCAGAAGAACAATTTACAGAATACAGGGAGGAGTGGGAAGAAGAGGTTGATAAATAATGGTAAAGAACTATAAATAACTATGGCTTCTAGCAGTCCATCTCCCACTCATGAGACAGGCCACCATATGATCCCATCTCTTGCTAGCTGCTGGTGACAGAAAAGGTTATAAAAGCTATCTTCTCCAAGAACAGGAATGGACATGGTCAATAAATAATCATGGGGTTTGATTAGGGAATTAAGGTTTGTGGGTCCCAGCTCTGAAAGCAGATATTGTTTAAACCACTCCAGAAAAAGGTGATGGCAGCCATTGTTTCAACATCAACCAGGAAAGATGTGACATCCACCATTATTTTGACACCCCAGAAGAAGAGGTGTTGGAGATTTAAACATGAAACACTTCCTAAGATCTAAAGTGGACAGTTAGCTGAAGAGCTGCATTTTCTGCAGAGACCAGGAAAGCTCAGATTTTGGTAGTGACTGGAGAAGCATTTTGCACCTGAGACACTTTTGGACATTTTGTACATCCATGAAAGGATCATGTTCTTGGAGCTGAATCATTCCTGTGTGTGTAGAATGCTTTGATTGGATTGCTTCACTGAGGAATGAACCAGTGTGGGTCTTGACCCTCTTTCTAGAGTCCTTTATAAATGAACAGTTGAAAGAAGAGACATAATGAAAAAGGCAGCAAAGAAAGAAACTCTGAGAGGCTGAGAGAGTGGTCCTAGAGACTGGGTGCTGGAATCGGCAGAGCACAAAGCCTTGGGAAAAGACCCCTAAGAAGCTGAGATAGAGTCATGAAGAGAGGAGAGACAAGTCATATGTTTGATAAAACACAGGTGAGCTCAGGGAGAAAGAAAATCTGGAGTAGAAGCCTGGAGTAGAGACACAAACAAGAGCGACATTACTGTGTCTTGCCAGATGGATAGAGCCCAGTATTTCCTGAAGCTGATCTTCAGGGAGACAGCATTTCCTCATGATACCTTGATTTGGACACTTTCACACGCTCATAATAGTAAGGTTTTAACTCAATATTTACCATTATAAAAGTTAATATATTTCTGGTGTATTGCATTGGAAGTAATTAGAATCTAAATCAGCACCCCTTCTGACCATGTCAACAGGACATTTTGGAACCCATCGGCACCTAACTTCTTGTATCCCTGTCCTTATATTGTCTGGAAAACTCCAATTTGGGAAATTCCTCCTTGTGGTGACACTCCTATAATTTGTCCTCTAAAAAACAACAACCAGAGACAATGAAAGTACTATTAAAAACTGGAGAGGGTGGCCAGTCAGGGCCAACAGCCTGACAGCATCAAATACCCAGGATGGTGAAGTCTGTCTCCTGGGAATAAGCACAATGAAATTCCTGTAAATGGGGGAACTCGAAACAACTAACAAATAAAAGCTCAAATCAAGACAGAGTCCCTGAAAAACAGGAAAAACCCTGCACACTGCATTCACTTTGGGGAGGACTACCTGACAAGAAGGCAGTACTTCAAGAAAATCTCTGCTTTATCACCAGATAGTTATGAAACCAAGAAACTGACATCCCAGCAGGCAAATCCCAGAGTTAACATTTTAAAATATTAAAATGTACTGTGTATGAGAGCAAGACAAACACTGAAACAGGAAATGATAATTCATTTAAAGGAAGAGCATGAAAATACAGAAAATACCAATGGACATATTGAATAAAGACTTTTAAAGAGTGATCTTAAAAATGCTTAAGGACCATAGTTCACATTATAGACCACACTCTCCGCCACAGTTCTGCATGCTATATGTTGATGTAAAATAGCCTATATCTGTCATTGTAATGTCACTCAGGATAATTCCCAATACCCAAAAAGGCCCCTCTATTACAACTGCTTTTCCCTTCCCTGCCCCAAAACTGTCCAGTGGCCACTGGCTCCACCTCACTCTATTAATTTCTTCCATTGCTTGAATTACAATATGTCTACAACAGAATACCATTAAGTCCACTCTAGTCCATAGCACTTCCCACAATCCTGAAGAGTTTGGGATGGTGATGTCCACTCCACCTCCAAGTGAAAGGGGGCCCATATCCCATGGATACGGTGGATGGGATTATCCTGCCTGCAGCTGCAGGCCCTCTGCATTCCCTGAGATGGCCGCTGTCCATCATCGTCTCCTCACCAGGTGACTTAGGTGAGTCCATTGAGCTTTAGAGTAGGAGTTGCAGCTCCACCAAGATTCCAGGCACAGCTGTCACATGGGCAGGCCAGAGGCTCCAGTCTCTGGAAGTACAGCTACAAACTCCAGCATCACATATAGGTTTGAATAGAAGGGACTGATGGACCATGTGCAGGGAGGTCTTATTTGAGTCCAACTCTGTCACTCTCAGGAGCACAGATAGCAAAGTAGAGCCCATTGATAAGGCATCAATCTCTGGAGCTTCCCCCCCACCCCATATAGGACCTGTGTGTCTCCAGAGCCCTCAGGAGCCCCTCGGTGTGGAATGACATCCACTTTGGTGTTCTATGAGATCCTATTGAGGTATATGTAAGCGTTACCTCTGGGATGACCTCCTGACTCTCTTTGAAGTCTCTTAGCCACATGAACTCATTTGTCTTTACCTTTTACCCCTTTTATTCAAGAGCTTTTTCCAGTCCTTTTGCCAGTTGGCACTTAGTATTGATCCCTTGTTGCCAGGGAGGCTCATCCCGAGGGGTCATCTCCCATGCTGGGTGAAAGTAATGCATTCATATGCTGAGTTTGGCTTAGAGAGAGACCACATTTGAGGAATAAGGATGCTTTCAGGTGGCAACCCTTAGGCACCCCATAACAGTAGGCTAAGTTTCAATTACAAGAGCAAAGACTCTTAAGACTAGTTATCGATAACAAGAACCCATCAGTGAAACATCCTCCTTTGCCAGACACTGCCCCTGCACTCAGAGTACTGTTGTTGCTCTCTTGGAGAATGTGGCAGAACTCTCCAAGCTGGGAATTCAGTATTCCCTCATTTATTGAGTGATTGTCTACCCACTGTGACCATGTCCAACCCTTTGATCATTTGAACATTTTTATATGTCTTTCATGTATATTCATGTGAACTTCTTCCTATGAAACCCCCATCGCAGACACCCCCCACCAATGATCCTCTACTGCCCCCATTGTAACCCTTCTGTGATCTAAACCTTCCTTGAAGATGAAGCCCATATAATAGCCAAATACAATTAATAGGAAAATGAAATAATAAAAATAAGCTTAAATGTAAGAGATAAAATACATGGAAACTCAGAAAACAAAAACTAAATTTAAAATAAAATTAAAGGATTGGACACCCAAAAAATTGGAAAAAACAAAAAAATTTAAAAAAACTGAAAAACAAAAATAAAAAAATTAAATAAAAATGATCCACGCTTAGAGGCAAAGCCCCTGGATGTGTATATCCATTGTAGGTGATGTGCCACACTAATGAAAGATGTTCATGTGGGAGGTTATAGGAGGTGTGGGAGGTGGGGAAGATGGGAATCCCTTTAATTTTCGTATAACATTTATGTAATATAAGCACCTTAAAATATATATATATAAAGTACCACACAAATACAAAGTATCAGCAATAGCAGAGTATATGTGAACATTGTAGTTTTCCATGAATTATCTGTAATCCTGCAATGTTTCTAATGTAAAAATAATAATATTTCAAAATGTTATACTAACAGAAAAAAATAAACAGCTTTTTTAAAAAAATGCTTAAGGAGATGAAGGAATGTACAGAGCAAGAACCAAAGGTGTCAGGAGAACAATGAATGAACAATATGAATGTCTTAGTAAAGAGATAGAAACCTTTGTAAAGGAAACAAACAGAACTTTTGGAGGTGAACACCACAATCACAAAAATAAAAAATGACCAGGAAGGTTCCAAGAGCAGATTGAAGCTGACAGAAGAAAGAATCAGTGAATATTGAATTCAAGAAGGTTGACATTAGCCAGGCTGAGGAGCAGAATAATAAAAAAAATTAAAAGTGAAAATTGCTCAATATAGTTATGAGTCACCATCAAGCACAACAATATATCCATTATGAAAGTCCCAGAGGAGAAGAAAGAGAAATAGGGAAAGAAGTGATATTCAAAGAAATGCTGACCAAGAATTTCACAAATGTAGGAAAAGATGAGATTATGCATATCCAAGAATCTCAGAGAACATTGAAGAGGGTAAACATAAAAAAGGGTACACCCTCTCATATATTGATTGCAATAGGAAATGCAAAGATCAAGGATAGGGTCCTGAAATCTTCAAAAGTAAAGCAATGTTTCCTGCCCAAGGGAGCCCCAATTAGATTGAATGCTGATTTCTCATCAGAAATCATGGAGGCAAAAGACAATGGGCTGAAATACTAAAGTGCTGAAGGAAAACAACTGCCAGCCAAGAATGTTACAGTCAGCAAGACTCTTTGAAAAATAAGGGGGACATTAAGAAAATCTCAGATAAAAATCTAAGGTTATATGTGACTACTAGATCTTCCCTAAAAGCAATGTGATAGTGAGCTCTCCAGACTGAAAATAAAGGACACTACACAGTGGTTCAAAGCAATATAAAAAAATAAAGAATTGCAATAAATGGGAAATTATAAATGTCAGAATTATTGTATTATTGTATATAGTATGTAACTTCACATACATTTACTTCCTAAATATGCTAATATGTAAATGCATAAAAAGTGGTGATAAAATCTATGATTTTGGATATATGATGTAGAAAGATATAAGTGGTAACATGTACAAAAAACTGGGGGACAGGGGAATATACAAAAAACTATGTTGATGCTAATTTGCTATCAGATTAAATAATAATTGTTACATATTTCGAAGGGCTAATTTTAACCTCATGGTAACAAAGAAAACAGGTGAAAAAGGTATCCAGATCAATATGAGAAGGAACTCAATATGGTACAACACAAGAAAGCAAATAAATATAGGAGAATCTTTAATGGAATTGAGGGACAAAAATTTTTAAGAATTACAAGGTCAAATAACAAAATGGCAGAAAGAAATCCTGTAATGTCACTACAGACTTTATATGTAAAAAGATTAAATTTTTCAGTCCAAATGCAGATATTGGAAGAGTAATTAAAAATAAGACCCACTGTAGCAGTTTGGCATTATTTATGAGTTCCAAAAATAGATATTGGATTATGTTTGTGAACTGAACTTTTCCTCTAGGAATATTAGATTATATATGATTGAGAGTTTTTGCTTTTACCTGATTAAATAATGATTGAGACTTTGATTGGACCACATCAGTAGGATGTTGAGACCCTGCCCCTTGAGTCCCTTGGTGGGCACGGACCCCTGGAGAAATTGCACCAAAGAGAAGGGAGGTTGTAGTTTTTGAGCTGGAGCCCTGGGATGTAAGCACAGAGAGGGGCTTGGTCATGAGGAAAGAGAGAAAGCCCCAGGAAAAGAGAGGAACCATTTGCCTTACTGTTCATAGTTGGTCTTGTGGAGAGAACAAAGCAGCTGAGGCCAGAGAGTATCAAGCTCTGGGGAGAGAGACAAAGACTAGAAAGCTTGACTATGGAGCCTTAAGAGGTAGAGGAAAGCTGAATGTCAGCAGTTGCTCCAACACGTGGCAACAGACTTTGGTGAGGGAAGTAACTTACAATTTATGGCCTGGTAACTGTAAGCTTATACCCTAAATAAACACTCTTTATAAAAGCCAACAGATTTATGGTATTTTGCATCAGGACCCCTTTGGCTGACTAATATACCCATCTATATGCTGTCTGAAAGAGACTCATCTTAATGTCAAAGACAAAAGTTTGAGGGTAAAAGCCTAGAAAAATTTGTACCAGGTAAATAGTAACCAAAGAAGACCTGGGGTGGCTCTTCTAATATTGGATTAAATAGACTTTAAATCAAAAATAGTTACCAAGGACAAAAATGATCATTACATTCTGACATTTTAACAGGAAGATGTTTCAATTATAAGTATATATTCACCTAACTGCAGAGCCTTAAAATATATGAAAAAATACGGACAGAATTGAAGGGAGAAATTGATGGTTCTATATTAATAGTAGGAGAGTTTAACCCACAATTCTTAATAAAGGATTGTCTATCTAGACAGATGATAAATAAATAAGTATTGGACTTGAAAGACACACTAAACCAACTAGACCTAACAGACATATGTCAAACATTGCACCCTAAGAAGACAGAGTACACATTCTTCTTGAGTGCACATGGATCATTCTCTAAGATAGACCATATGTTGGGTCACAAAATAAGTCACAATAAAGTAAACATCATTGAAATCAAACAATATAAGTTCTCCAAAAAATAACTGAATGAATGTAGAAATGAATAACAGAGGGAGAAATACAAAATTCACAAATATCTGGAAATTAAAAAACACACTATTTTAAAAAACAATGAGTTAAAAAGGAAATTGCAATTGAAATTAGGAAATTTCTTCACATGAATGAAAAAGAAAATACAACATGCCAAAATATATGGGATGCAGTACTGAAAGGGAAATTTAGAGCCCTAAGTGCTTATCTTTAAAAAGAAGATTCCAAACCAGAGACCTAACCTTAAAACCAGAAAAACTAGTAATAGAATAGTAAACTCTTCCTAAAATGAGCAGAAGGAAGGAGATAAGAGGTAGAGCAGAGATAAATGAAATAGAAAAACAATAGAGAAAATCTGAAAAACCAAAATTTGGTTATTTGATTGAAAAAATCAATAAATTTGACAGAAATTTAGCTAGAATGACAATGGAAAAAGAGAGAGGTTTCAAATAACAAAAATCAGAAATGAAAAGGGGTTTATTATTACTAACCCTGCTGAAGTAAAATGTACTATAATGAAGTATAATGTACTATGAATCACTAAACACCAATAAATTAGATAACCTAGATGAAATGGACAAAATCTTATAAAGTCACAAACTATCTACATTGACTCCAGAAGAAATAGTATTTCTTAAAAAACCAATTGCTAGTACAGAGATTGAGTAAGTAATTAAAAATCTTGCAACAAAGAAAATCTTAGAACCAGATAGCATCAAGGGGAAATTCTACCAAAAATTCCATGAAGACTGAACTCCAATTCTACTCAAATTTTCTGAGTAAGCGAGGAGGTGGAAACATGTCCAAAGTCATTCTGTGAGGCCACCAACACCTATATAACAAAAATGGATAAAGATATCACAAAAAAAGAAAAAAATAGACCAAGTTCTCTTATTAAACATAAATACAAAAGTCCTTGAAGAATTACTCACAAAACAAATCCAGCAGCACTCTTAAATAAATACACTCTGTGATCATGTGCAATGTATCCCTGGTATGCCAGGTTGGTTTAACATAAGTAAATCAACATAATACTCTACATTTTAAGGAACAAAACACATAATCATCTCAATTGATGCAGAAAAAGCATTTGAGAAAATAAAACACAGTTTAGTCATATAAATATTTAGAAAATTATGAATAGAAGGAAACTTACTTAACATTATAAAAGGAATATATGAAAAGCCCACAGCTAAAACTCTATATAATGGTAAATGACTAAAAACCATCCTTTAATAATTAGGAACAAGACAATGATGCCCATTCTCACCACTTTTAATCAGAATTATACTGAAAGTTCTTGACGAGAAAAAATAAATGAAATGCACTCAAAATGGAGAGGAATAAGTAAAATTTTTCCAATATGCAAATGATATGGTCCTATATAGAGGAAATCTTGAAAAATCCACAATAAAGCTTGTAGAGCTAATAAATGAATTCAGAGAGTTCATGGAGTACAAGATCAAAACCAAAAATATCAGCATTGTTTCTGATACAAAAGCAATTAATTATTCGAAGAAGAAATTAGAAAAATAATTTTTTCACAGCAGAATCTAAATGAACAAAATATCTAAAATAATTCTAAGCACAAGTGCAAAGGACTTTTATGCAGAAATCTACAAAATTTTGCTAAAAGAAATTAAATAAAACATAAATGAATGGAAAGACAGTCCATCTTCATGGGGTGGAAGACTAAATATCATCAAAATGTCAATACTACCCAAAACAATTTAGAAATTCAATGCAATCACAATTAAATTTCCAAAAATTTTCTTTGCAGAAATGAAAATGTCAATCATCAAATATATGGAAGGATAAGTGGTCCCAAATTGCTAAAGCCATGTTGAAAAAGAAATGTGAAGTTGGAGAACTCACACTTCCCTATCTGAAAATTTATTACAAAGCCACAGTTAAAACAGAGAGGTGCTGGCATAAGGACAGACATATAGACCAATGCAATAACATTGAGAACTTGGAAATCAACCCTTATATTTATGGCCAAGTTATTTTTGTCAAGAAAGCAAAGATCACTTAATTGAGAAAGCACAAATTTGTTGAGAAAACTGCATTTCCATTTGAAAAAATAAGGAGGACCTCTCTTCATTCCATAAACAAAAGTCAACTCAAAATAGACCAAAGACTTTAATATAAGAGCTGGGACTATCAAATTGCTAGAAGAAACTGTAGAGAAGCAAATTTTGAACCTTGTGTTAAGGAACAGTTTTTTAGACTTTACACCCAAAGCAAAGCAACAAAAGAAAAAAAAATACAGATAAATGGCTTCTCATCAAAATGAAAACCCTTTGTTCCTCTAAGGACTTTATCATGAAATTTAAATGTTAACTTACATAATGTGAGACATTATTTGGAAACCCCATATCTGATAAATGTTTAATATCCAGAATACAAAGGAATCCTTCAACTTAACAAGAAAAAGACCAACAACTCAATGAAAAAAATGGGCAAAAGACTAAAACAGACATTTGTTCAAAGAATATAGACAAATGGCTAGAAATCACATGAAAAAATGCTCAATAGGATTACTTATTAGGGAAATCTAATTAAAATCACAGTGAGATACCATTTCATGCCCCTTAGAATAGTGCTGTAAAAGAAACAACAGAAATTAACAAGTGTTGGAGAGGATGCAGAGAAACAGGACACTCATACATTTCTGGTGAAAGGCAGTTTTACAGTACCTCAGAAATCTAAGTCTAGAAATATGACACAGCATTCCCGTCACTAGGTATTTACTCAAAAGAATTTAAAACAGGGACTCAAAAACATATTTGCACACTGATGTTCATATCAGCATTATTAACAAAATTGCCTAGTGATGGAATAAACTTGCTCTAGTTTGCTAAAAGCTGCTGGGAACAATATACCAGAAGTGAATTATCTTTTACAATGGGAATTTATTAGATTAAAATTTACAGTTCTGATGCTGTGAAAATTTCCACAGCAAGGCTTCATCACTGATGCTGCCTCACTAGTTGTTGGATAATGATGATCCTGGACTCTTTCCCTATGGCAAGATACTATGGCAGTTCTGCCAGTTTGGGTCTCTGCTTTCTCCTCTGAGCTTACATTCTCCCTCAGTTCAGCAGTGGGTGATCAGGCACATGACTCATCTGTCCCCTCTCCTCTAGACCTCATCTTTTTCAGCCTTTCAAGCGGCTCTTCTGGTGCCTCTGTGCTTCACTGATTCCAGTCTCTCAGGGTTTCTCTGTCTCTGCAACTTTTTTCTGCGTGTCTCTTGATTTTAGTCCTCCATTTATAAAGGACTCTAGCAAGAAGATTAAGACCATCCTGGGTCTTGCAGTCTAATCAAAGACCCTTAACTGAAGCATTCCTAAGATACCATCTACTATGGATTTACAGGAACAGGAATTAAGGATTTTCTGAGGTACACAAAAAACTCAAACCAGCACACAAACAGAATGACACAAACAGTGTCATTCATCAACCCATGAATGGAAAAAATAAAATATGATATATACATAAAATGGAATATTATTCAACTGTTAAAAGGAATGAAGTCCTGATACATGTGATAACATAAAAATACCTGGAAAAATCTTCTTGATTGAAATAAACGAGGCACATAGGGATGTATATTGTATGATCTCACTAATTTTAACAATCAGAATAAGCAAAATCAAAGTCAGAATATGGAATATAGCTTACCAGTGGACGGGGTAGTGATAGGCAATGAGAAATTAAGACTCAAAATGTGTAGTTTCATATTTGTAATAATAGAAATTATTTTATTATGGATGATGGTGATGATAACAAACATTGTTAAAGCAATTAACAGCACTGAAATACATATCTGAACATGTTTAAAGGGTAAATGGTGCTGTGGGAGATATGTCATCAAAGTAGGTTGGCAGTGCTAAATCTCTTTAAAAATCAAAGGAGGAAGGGCAGAAGCTTTCCAGTGGGCTGCTTTGGGGATCTGAGAAAAAAAGAGTGCCTCAAACATCATCTAGGTGGGAGTAGGGACAGAGACACAAAGAGATTGAAAGGAAAAATGTGACTTTTTCATCCGCACAGCTATCTCCCTATGCTGGAGGTGAAAAATCCTCAGTAAAACATGTGACTGATTGTGGCCAACTGAGAGGGGAATGAATTTTTTCTCTCGTGGAAAGTGGTAGGATGCTATGGAGTGGTGAAAGTTGTTTCTCTTCAGTAATAGTAGACAATAGGGCCCTGTTTTGAATCATAGCTCTAACCTGCCAGTAACAGAAGACAGTGGGGGGTGACAGTCACCTCTGGGAAAAGTTTCACTAAAAAGTCCCATCATTTGCAACCAGCACAGTAAAGTGAAAGTCCACAAACTTTGTCCCTGAACTCATACACATACTCTTCCATGGCATATTTTAGCATTATTTCTATCCTTTTGCCACTTTATCCTGCATTATCATCTTGCCTTCTGTCTCAATAAAAATTTTAATAATGTCTTTCCCTAACTCCAGACCAAGATACTTCAATAGGTAGTTCAACATTCACCACTTTTATTTTGGGTTCTTTAGTTTCTGGAAGCTGGTCAGGCTTCTTTTCATTTAATTAGTCATAATCTGGGGTTTTGTTTTTTCTGAGGTAAATTCAGGTGATGGGGAGACTGTGAGTTTTGTTGACCATAAAGTTGTACCTGAAGCTGTGTTCAAGCTTCACTGTTGTCTTGATAGATATTTTTTTTAATCAATGTCTGGGGTTTTCTGTGGTCTCAGATTTGGACTATCCATGTCCACCTCAGCAGATGATACTTTGTTTTCCTCAGTTGGGACTTTTTCAACCACAGATAATGTAGATACAGTGAAAATGCCATTGATGTTGACCTGAACTTTGATTTCACATTAGATTTTTCTCCATCTTTCTAAGCAAAAACATTCTGAAAGATGAAGTGGCCTACTTTTGCTTCTGGATATGGAACTCCTTGAGGATCAGTATAGAAAGCATCTAGCTCAAAAGAATCTCATTGTAGATGGTGAGAACTTAGGAGAAAAATGCAGCATGGTTGTGGCTGAACACTTCATAAACACATTCAGTATCTCTGAATCACGATTCCAGACCAGAGATTCTGGAAAAAGAATTACATCTGTGACAGAATACTCTCTAACTTTAAATGTGGGGGAAAGACATGCACACTGCAGCATGCATCCTCTTACTACTGCCTCATCTTTATTAAGGGTTGTGCTGATGTATTCTCTGAAGAATTTGGCATTTTTTTTCATAGCTAGAATTTTTGTAATGTCTGCAATGATCTCAGCAGCATTCATATCTTCTACTATTAGTTGAGTTTGTTCTATCAGTGCATAAATGGGCATTTCTACTTTTTGCAGAAGTTCAGTACAGAGTTCTTCAAACTGTGACCTGCTCATCTTTCCTAAAAAAAATCTTTGTCCTTCATAAAGCACTTAATATTCAGTGGTAGATCTGGGCTGATTGAGCTCAATAGCTTTTTTAATTTTTAATGCTCCTGATATAGATGAAAGGGTGCTTGACTTTTGGATTGTGCATCCAACTTTTACTTGGTCCTAAATTCTGCACAAAAATATTCCACTAACTTTTCATCAAAGTTTTTCCTCTCAAGAAAGGATCAAAAGCTGTTCCCTGTACCTTCAATTTTCCCTTAAAAAAGACACATGCAGATACTTGAAAAGCTGTGTGTCCCATATCAACAAACACCATTATCTGAGTTTTCTTATCCAGGCCTTGGAGTACTGTTTATATATTCCATAATTCAAAGCAACAGCAGTCATGTCATTCATAAGTCTCAAGAAGATGAAGCCAACAATATATGTGCAAAATCTAACACAGATTGCCTTTCTGCATCTGTGAAGAAGAGCAATGAAATAACACAATCTGTTAATGGTTCTTGAGGTTGATTTCAGCAATTTCCTTTAACTTAGTCAACAATATGGCTCTTATCTGTTTGGATGCTTTTCACCCATGTATAATACCTTTATTCCAACTCCTTCATTTTTTAAAATATATTTTTTATTTTTTCTAAAAGATACTTAGATTACGTAAAATGTAACATAAAAAAATAAGGGCTTCCAATATGCCTCAGTCCCCACCCCTTCCACTTTTCCCCACATTAACAACTTCTTTCATTAGTGTGGTACAATCATTGCAATTGATGAACACATTTTGGAGTATTGCCACTAAGGGCACATTATAGTTTACATTGCATTTTACACTCTTTCCCACTCAGTTCTTTATCTGTATATACATGGATATATATAATAGCTTGTATCTGTCATTGCAATGTCATTCAGGACAATTCCAAGTCCCAAAAGTGCCTCCATTTTACATCTCTTTTTCCCTGTCCTTGCCTTCAACATCTCCGGGGGCCACTGTTTCCACATCAAATTATATAATTTCTACCATAACTAGAATAACAATAAGTCTCTAGTAGAATACCAGTAGTTCCACTCTACTTCATCTTTTATTCCCCAGTCCTGAGGATTCTGTGATGTTGATGCACACTCCACCTCTAATTGAGAGGGGCCTTTGATCCCATATGGGTGATGGATGTGACTCTCTTGCCTACAGTTGTAGACTCTTTCAGTTCCTTGGTATGAAGGTTGTCCATCCTCACCTCCTTGTTAGTTGTCCTGGATAAGTCCAATGAACTGGAGAATAAGTGTGGCAACTCTGCTGAGGCTCAGTGCCCAGCTGGTGGACTACCGTTTTTCAATGTAATGAAACTATAACTTAAGTTTTTCTCCTTTTGAATGAAAGGGTCCTTGAATATTTGGCCATGAAATATCCTGAAATTGGATACTGTGTTGTTTGCATGAGTTATTTGCTAGTTTTTAACACTAACCCCAATTGTTCTGTTTTTTGATCCAAAATACATGAATGATAGTGCCTCTACCGGCCCGTCCATGTCCCACTTCTGCATCTTTCTTCTCAAGCCTTCTCAGAAGATTCTGCACAATTCATGGCAGGTCCCCAGAGCAACAGGACTGCTGCTCCAGTGGCACTGGCTTGAGTATGCCAACTGGTCCACCCCAGTTAAAGGCACATTGTTCTCTGGATCAAATCCACAATGAAGGATGCCTGGAAGTATGTACCAATCACATTTTGCCAGCAGGCCATGGTATCTGACCCTGGGGCCCAAGAGTGAGGCTGAGCATTTGGAGGTAGGCCCCATTGCTGTCAGCATGTTTATTCTCCAGTTGAATATCATCTTTGAAGAAATGTCTATTCAAATATTTGTCCTTTTATTAAAATTGGGCTGTATATCTTTTTGTTGTTGAGTTATAGGAGTTCTTTATATCATCTGTATATTAAACCGTATGAAATAAATGGTTTCTAAATATATTCTCCTATTCTTTAGGTTGAGTTTTCAGTTTCTTGACAATGTCCTTTGATGCACAAAGTTTTCAACTTTGACGAACTCCCATTTATCTATTTTTTGTTGTTGCTCATGCTTTTGCTGAAAAATCTAAAAATCCATTGCCTACTACAAAGCCCTGAAGGTATTTCCCTATGCTTTCTTCTAAGAATTTTACAATATTGGCTAATATATATACTTTTCTATTCAATTTCAAATTAATTATTGGCTATGGTTTGAGATAGGATCCACATTCATTTTTTTTTTTTTGCATGTGGATTTACAGTTGTCCCAGTACCATTTCCTGAAAAAACAAATCATTTCCCATTTAATGAATTTGGAAATGGTCACATAGAAACTGGCTATGTACATGCAGATTGAACTCAGGACACTCAAATCCAGTTTATTGCTCTATATGCATATCCTTATGTCAGCACCACACTGTTAATTAATTACTACAGCTGTGTGGTAAGTTTTCGAATTAGGAAGTGTGAGTCCTCCCAATTTTTCATTTTCAGGCTTGTTTTGGCTATTTCGGGCCCTTTGAAGTCCAAATGAATTTGAGGAGAAGCTTTTCAATTTCTGTAAAAAGGCTGTGGGAATTTTGAGAAGGATTGCTTTGAAATTGTAACTCACTTGAGGTCATGTTGATATCTTAACAATGTTAACTCTTCCATCCATGAACCTGAGATATCTTTCCAATTATGCACAAAACCAGAATTGCATTGATCTTAATTCTCTCTGCCTATGCATGACAATTGCCTGTCAGTCAGCTAGAAGGACTTAGACTGATTTTCCAAGAAACAGACTGAGATATGTTTTCTATAACTTCAATAACCTCAACACTGCAGTCATGAGAGTTGCGGTAAGCTTTTGACAAGGCTCAGGACAACAAGGTGAGAAGGGACATGGAAAAAAAAATAAAATTTTTTCTCTTTAAGTTATATGATGTGTCACTTTAACTTATTTTTAAAATTTTTATTGTGGGTAAAAATCAACATTTTTCACAACACATACCAATATTTGTAAGATGATATATAAATATATATGCATATATGTGCATTTGCTTACATAAATGTTATTATATATATATATACATATATATATATGTATATATATATATTTAAAGGTGCTTAGATTACCTAATTATTACTCAGAAATTACAGGGATTCCTGTGTTCCCCACCTCCCGCACCTCCCACAACATCCCTTACCAACATCCTTCATCAGTGTGGCACATCACCCGCAATGGATATACACATCCTTGAGCCTTGCCACCAAGCATAGGCCACATTTCACATCATAGATCACCCTCTCTCCCACACAGTTCTGCGTGGTATATGCTGATGCAAAATGGCCTACATCTGTCTCTGCAACACCACTCAGGACAAACCTCAAGTCCCGAAAAAGAACCTGTATTTCAACTGCCCCTCCCCTCCCTGCCCCCAAAACGTCCAATTACCACCAGCTCCACCTCACAGTTACAATTTCTTCCATTGCTTGAATCACAACATGTCTACAAAAGAACACCATCAAGTCCACACTAGTCCAAAGCTTTTCCCCAAATCCTGAGGAGTTTGGGATGGTGATGCCCACTATACGTCCAAGTGAGAGAGGGCTTACATCCCAGGGATATGGTGGATGGGATTATCCTGCTTGCAGCTACAGGCCATCTCCCTTCCATGGGAAGGGCATTGCCCATAGTCGTCTCCTCGCCAGGTGACTTGGATGAGTCCAGTGAACTGTAGGATAGGAGTTGCAGCTCCCCCAAGATTCCAGGCACAGCTGGCACACAGGTAGGCCAGAGGCTCCAGTCTCTGGAAGTACACCTAAAAACTCCAGCATCACATGTAGGTTTGAATAGAAGGGACTGAAGAACCATGTGCAGGGAGGACTTAATTCAGTCCAACTCTGTCACTCTCAGGAGCACGGGTTCCAAAGAAGAGCCCACTGATAAGGCATCAATCTCTGGGGCTATCCCCATTTATATAGGACCTGAGTGTCTCCAGATCCCTCAGGAGCCCCGCTGGGTGGGGTGATATCCACTTTGGTGTTGTATGGCATCCTACTGAGGTGTGCGTAAGCATTACCTCTGTGATGACCTCCCGACTCTTTTTGAAGTCTCTTAGCCACATGAACTCATTTCTCTTTACCTTTTCCCCCTTTTATTCAAGGTCTTTTTCCAATCATGTTACCAGTTGGCACTTGGTATTAATCCCTCATTGCCAGGGAGGCTCATACTCGGGAGTCATGTCCCACATTGTGGGAGAAAGTAATGCATTCATATGCTGAGTTTGGCTTAGAGAGAGGCCACATTTGAGCAACAAGGAGGATCTCAGGTGGCAACCTGTAGGCACATTGCCTCTGCACTCAGGGGACTGTTGCTGCTCCCTTGGAGAATGTGGCAGACTTCTCCAGGCTGGGAATTCGGATTCCCTAATTTATTGAGTGATTGTCTACCCACCATGACCAGCCCCATCCCTTGATCATTTGAACAATTTTATATATCTTTCATATATATTCAGATGAACTTACACCCATGAATCCCCAATCCCAGACACACCCCACCAATGGACCTCTGCAGCCCCCATTGTAACCCTTCTGTGATCTAAAACTTCCTTTAACATGAAGCCCATATAATAATGAACTACAATTAATAGGAAAAAGAAATAATAATGATAAGCTTAAATGCAAGAGATAAGTGCAAGGAAACTCAGAAGAAGAAAAAAAGAAACTAAACTAAAAATAAAATATAATTACCAGATTGGGACATTAAAAAATGGGGGAAAAAAACAAAAAAAAAATCTTTTTAAAAAAAATTATTCTTTTTTCCTTTTATCACTGTATTATAGGATGTCCAGTGTACCATGACAACTTCCCCCTCTCATTCCCCAGTGTCTCCCAAAGTTTGATTTAATTTTCAAAGAAGTTTTAGGTAACAGCAGAGTCACACACAGAATACTAAAGACTCCCACATACCCAACCTCCCTCCCTCTTCCTCACCCCATGTTAAAACCTTTTTTTTTTATGGATGTTATCATTGTTATAACTGTTTTACACATAGTAAAATATAGCAACTAAACAATGTCAGTGGTTTACAGAATAGTTTACAATTTTGACTGTGCATTTTAACAATTTTTTGATGATATTTACCATGTCCTGTGTCCATTACTATAAGGTAATGGAAAACATTTCCCATGACCACTAAATACCCAATTTGATCTTAACTATTCCTTCCTCCCCACCCCCCTGTAGCATATGACACTCTGCTGTCTTGACTCATGGAATGACAAGATTCATAGTTACATGCCCTGGGTATTCCAATCTGCCCTTCCAAATCTACCTACCTGTCACCCCTGCACCACCAAACCCAATAGTATCACTACCCATCTATCCTATCCTTCAATATGCAACTATACTCTATCCCTTTACCATAGATTATGTCCATATGGGTGATGGCTCACAGCCTACCCTTCTCTTTCTCTCCCTTGTTAACATATCTTTCAGACAATGGTTATCAGAGACTGCTCTCATTCCTCAGTTCAAATCAGTGTGGGCATATATTGTTCATCCTTCTATGCCTGGCTTAGTTCACTCAAAATAAGGTCTTCAAGATTCATCCACGTTATTCTGTGTGTTAGCACTTTATTCCTTCTTACAGCTGTGTAATATTCCATTGTATGTATGTACCACATTTTGCTTATCCATTCATCTGTTGATGGGCACCGGGGCTGATTTTAATGTTTGGCAATGGTGAACAATGCCGCTATGAACATTGATGTGCATATATTTGTTTGTGTCTTTGCTTTCAGTTCTTCTGGGTATATTCCCAGCAGTGGAATTGCTGGATTATACAGAAGATCTATTGTTAGTTTTTTAAGGAACTGCCAAACTGTCCCCCACAGTGGCTGGACGTTTCCACAATCCCACCAGTAGTGGATGATGGTTCCTATTCCTCCACATCCTCTCCAAAACTTAGAGACTGTTGTTTTTTTAATAGCTGTCATTCTGATGGGTGTAAGATGGTAACTCATTGTAGTTTTGATTTGCATTTCCCTGAAAGCAAGCGATGTCGAGCATTTTTTCATGTGCTTTTTAGCCATTTGTATTACTTCCAAGGAGAAGTGTCTTTTCAGGTCACTTGCCCATTTTTTAATGGGCTGTTTGACTTTTTATTTTCAAGGTGTAGGATTTCTTTATCTATTCACGGTATTAAGCTCTTGTTAGATATGTGGTTGCCAAATATTTTCTCCCATTGGGTAGGCTCCCTTTTTATTTCCTTAAAAACTTCCTTTGAGGTACAGAAGTTTTTAATTTTGAGTAGATCGCATTTATCTATTTTTTCTCTTGCTGCTCATGCTTTGGCTGTGAAGTTCATGGATCATTTCCTAATACAAGGTCCTGTAGATGCTTTCGAACATTATTTTCCAAGGTCTTTATAGTTTTGGTTCTTATATTTAGATCTTTGATCCATCTTGAGTTGATTTTTGTATAAGGTGTGAGATGGGATTCTTCTCTCATTCTTTTGGAAATGGATATCCAGTTCACCAAACACCACTCGTTAAAGAGACCATTCTCTCCCAACTGAGTGGGCTTGGTAGGCTTGTTGAATATCAGATGACTGTATATGTGAGGATCTAGATCAGAATTTGATTCTCAATTTGATTCCATTGGTGAGTAGGTCTATCCTTGTGCCAATACCATGCAGTTTTGATCACTGTAGCTTTGTAATATGTTTGAAAGACCAGTAATGTGATACCTCCAACTTCCTTTTTCTTTTTCATTATGTCGTTGGCAATTCGGAGCCTCTTATCTTTCCAAATATATTTTGCAGTTAGTTTTTCCATTTCCTTAAAAAATATAGTCTTGATTTTTATTGGGATTGCAATAAATCTGTAGATGAGTTTGCGTAGGATACACATCTTGATGATGTTTAGTCTTCCTATTCATGAACAGGGAATATTTTTCCATTTATTTAAGTTTTCTCTGATTTCCTTCAACAGTGTTGTGTAGTTTTCTGAATATAAGTCCTTTACATCTCTGGTTAAATTTATTCCTAAGGATTTGATTCTTTTAGTTACTATTGTAAATGGCTTTTTTTTCTTGGTTTCCTCCTCCAATTGCTTGTTATTGGTGTACAGAAATGCTACTCATTTTTGAGCATTGATCTTATAGCCTGCCCATTACTGAACTCCTTTATAAGTTCTAGAAGCTTTGCTGTAGATTTCTCTGGGCTTTCTCTTTATAGGGTCATGTCATCTGCAAATAATGAAACTTTTACTTCTTCTTTTCCAATCTGGACACATTTTATATCCTTTCCTTGCCTCAGTGCTTGAGCAATTTCTTCTAAGACAATGTTAAATAGGAGTGGTGATAGAGGGCATCCTTGTCTTTTTCCCAATCTCAGAGGGAAGGCTTTTAGGATTTCACCATTAAAGATGATGTTAGCTTTGGGTTTTTCATATATACCCTATATCATATTTAGAAAGTTTCCTTCTATTCGTATCTTTTGCAGTGTTTTTATCAGGAAAGAGTGCTGTATTTTGTCAAATGCTTTTTCTACATCTATAGAGATAATCATGTAATTTTTATCTCTCAGTTTGTTTATGCGGTGTATTACACTGTTTACTTTTCTTATATTGAACCATCTTTGCATACCTGGGATGAACCCACTTGGTCATGGTGTATATTTCTTTTGATATGTTGTTGAATGCGATTAGCAAGTATTTTGTTGAGGATTTTAGCATATAGGTTCATTAGAGAAATTGGTCTGTAATTTTCCTTTCTAGTGTTATCTTTTTTTGGTTTTTGTATGCGGGTAATCTTGACATTATAGAATGAGTTAGAGAATATTCCTTCTACTTCTATTTTTTGGAAGAGCTTAAGTAGAATTGGTGTTAGCTCTTTCTGGAATGTTTGGTAGAATTCAGCTCTGAAGCCATCTGGTCTTGGGCTCTTCTTAGTTTGGAGGGTTTTGATGAATGAGTCTATCTCTTTACCTCTAATTGGACTGTTGAGTTCATCAATTTTTTCTTTCATCAATGTAGGCTATTTGTGCATTTCTAGAAACTTGTCCATTTCCTCTAAATTATCATTGTTGTTGGCATACATTTTTTCAAAGTATCCTCTTATGATACTGTATATTTCTGTGGGGTCAGTAGTGATATCCCCTTGCTCATTCCTTATTTTGTGTTTTTACATCTGTTATCTCTTTTTCTTTGTTAGTCTGTCTAAGGGTTTGTCAATTTTATTGATCATTTTGAGGAACCAGCTTTTGGTTTTGTTTATTTTTTCTAGTGCTTTCTTATTCTCTATTTCATTTAGTTCTGCTCTAATCTGTTTCTTCTTTCTACTTCCTTTCAGTTTATTTTGTTGTTGTTTTTCCAATTCCTCCAAGTGTGCAGTTATGTCTTCAATTTTAGCTCTTTCTTCTTTTTTAATATATATATTTATGTCTATGAAATTCCCACTCAGACTGCTTTTGCTGCATCCTATATGTTTTGATATGTTGTGTTTTCATTTTCATTAGTTTCAAGTAGTTTCTGATTTTTTTTGAGATTTCCTCCTTGACCCACTGTTTGTCTAAGAGTGTGTTGTTTATCTTCCATATCCTTGTGCCTAACCTCTTTCTCTGTCCCATAGTGATTTCCAATTTCATTCCAGTGTGATCAGAGAAATTACTTTGTATAATCTCAAACATTCTGAATTCATTGAGAGTTTTTCTTATGCCTAGCATGCAGTCTATCTTGGAGTATGATCATTGTGCACTCGAGAAGAATGTAAATCCTGCTGTATTTGGGTGTAGTGTTCTGTATACATCTATTAAGTCCAGGTCCTCCAATGTATTGTTGAGAGTCTTTGTTTCTTTACTGATTCTGTGTCTAGATGTTCTGTCTAATGATGGTAATGGTGTATTAAAGTCCTCTTCTATAATTGTAGAGGCTTGTATTTCTCCACTTAGCTTTTCCAGACTTTGCCTCACATATTTTGAGGCACCCCGGTTAGGTGCGTAAATGTTTATGATTGTTCTCTCTTCTTGAGAGATTACCTCTTTTACTAATATATAGTGTCCATCTTTGTCTCTTACAATAGTTTTGCATTTAAAGTCTATTTTGACTGATATTAGAATAGCTACTCATGCCCTTTTTTGGCTATTGTTAGCTTGTAAAATTGTTTTCCAGCCATTTACTTTCAGCCTCCCTGAATCCCGGGGTTGAAGGTGGGTTTCTTGTAGACAGCATATAGATGGATCATGTTACTTTTCCATTCTGCCAATCTGTGTCTCTTGAGTGGTTAATTTAATCCAGTATCATTCATTGTTATTACTCGCAACAAATTTCTTACTTCAGCCATATTTTCTCTGGATTAATGTAAGTCATATGTTGTTTTGTTTCTGTTTTTGTCTTTTTATATGTTTTTAAACTCTCCTCCAACTCTCTCTCCCTTGATTTTTCCTTTCAACTTGTGGAACTTCCTTTAGTATTTCTTGAAGTGCTAGTTTCTTATTGACATATCCTCTTAATATGTATTTATCTGTGAACATTTTGAACTCTCCATCATTTTTGAATGCCAGTGTTGCTGGATAGAGAATTCATGGTTGGAAGTTTTTTTTCTTTTAGTACTTTGACTGTGTCATACCACTGTCTTCTTTCCTCCATGTTTTCAGATGAGAAACCAGCACTTAAACATATTCTGCTTCCCTTGTATGTGATGGTTCTCTTTTCTCTTGCTGCCTTGAGTATTTTCTCTTTGTCTTGAGCATTGGACATTTTGACAAGTATATGTCTTGGAGGTGGCCTGTTGGGATTTATACTGTTTGGGGTGTGCTGTGCTTCCTGGATCTGCACATTCATCTCTCTCAATAGGGTTGAGAAATTTTCAGCCATTATTTCCTTCAATACTCCTTCTGTTCCCTTTCCCTTCTGTTCTCCCTCTGGATGCCCATAATGCATAGGTTTGTGCATTTGTGTTGTCAGTTCAATCCGAGTCCCTGCTGGATT
>JAQZBX010002691.1:0-69985 GCA_029593785.1 Cabassous unicinctus
TTAAAAAAAAAAAAAAAAAGATTTATTAGTGTGTTCAGTAGTGACAGCCTGGTCTGTCTGACTTAAAGTTTTTATTTTCCCTTTACAAACAATAAGTAATCAGTGCTTTGGCACCCTGTAAATATCTAGTTCCAATTGACTTTCCATCTAAGGTATTGGCATCTGTTGGTGACCATAGCCCAAATCAATTATTTCATGAGGGATTGTTAATGGATGTTTTTGAATGCTATCATTCCTTCGACGCTTACCAGCTGGAAGCATTCTCTAAAGTAGGGCTTTTGTTTATATTGAAATATCATTTGGATAGGAAAAGCCTACTTCTTTCCATTTAATTACCTTTGCAGAAGTAAGGAGTTTGTCACAAGTTATTTCCAATGGACACAATTTTTTTGAGTGTTTTCTCCCTTTTGAGTATCATCACATTAAATATATATTTAAAAAATCAATAACAGACTTGATTCTTTTTGATTTTCAAATTCACTGTGGAGAACTTTTTCAAGCAGGCTCTTCTATGCTGTATATATGACCCCAGAAAACTTATTTTTAGAGAATTTTTACAGAAAAATCTTGCAGAAAATAGAGTCCCCTTATACTCCACCCCCTCACTTACAGTTTTCCCTATTTTTAGCTTTGCATTAGTGTGGTACCTTTGTTGCAACTGATGAAACAATATTACTACAATTATACTATGAGTCATAGTACATAGTTCACATTAGGGTTCACTGTTTTTGTTATAAGTTCTATGATTTTTAAAAATTTTTATTCTGGTAGCATATATACAACCTAAAATTTCCCCTTTTAATTGCATTCAAATATATAATTCAGGGCTGTTAATTATGTTCATAATGTTGTGCTACCATTACCACCACCCATTACCAAAACTTTTCCATCAGCCCGAAGAGAAATTCTGTAGGAATTAGGGATTAATGCCCCATTCCCTACTCTGAACCCTGCCTCTGGAAACCAGTATTCAAGTATCTGACTCTGAATTTGCTTATTCTAATTATTTCATATTAGTGAGCTCATACAGTATTTGTCCTTTTGTGTCTGGCTTATTTCACTCAGCGTAATGCCTTCAAGGTTCATCCATGTTTTTGCATATATCAGAACTTTGTTCCTTTTTATGGCTGAATAATATTCCCTTGTATGTATAGACCACATTTTGTCTATCCATTCATCTGCTGATGGACACTTGGATGACTTCCATCTTTTGGCAATCGTTAAATAGGCTGCTATGAAAATCAGTGTGCAAATATCTGTTCAAGCCCCTGATTCAAATTCTTTTGGATATATACCTAAAATTGGGATTGCCAGGTGTCTTAGTTTGTTGCCAAAGGGCTACCAATGCAATATACCAGAAATGGATTGATATAAAGGGAATTTATTTGGGGTAAATGCTTATAGTTCCAAGACTGTGAAATGTCAAATTAAGGCACCATCAGAGATGCTTTCTCACCAAAGATCAGCTGCTGGCAGATCCTGGATTCCTGCCATGTGGAAAGGCAAGATGGTAGCAATCTCTGCCAGGGTCCCTGCCTTCCGCTTCCAGCACAACTTCTTGAGCTCGGCTGTGGGCGATCAGGCATATGGCTTGTCTCTTCCCGGACCTGTCTCTTTCAACTTTTCCACTAATTCCAGCCTCTGGCCTCTCTCTCAGCCTCTCAGCATTTCTCTCAGCCTCTCTCTCAAGAAATTGAACTTTGATATAAAGCTTACAGTCTGTACTCTAATATTTTCGTATGTCCCAATAATGTCCTTTTGTGCCTTCTCTTCTCCCTTGTTAGATCCCGTCTAAGATCATATTGTTTTTGTCATTGTCTCTTTGGTTGAATTTTCTTCTTTTTATTTGTCATGAGAACATATATGTAACATAAACGTTCCCATCTCAACCACTTCCAAGCATACCATTCAGTGGGATTAATCACATTCACAATATTGTGGTAACCTCAACTCCCATTACTAAAACTTTCCCATCTTCCCAAACAGAAACTCTACAACTATTTTGCATTAACTCTCCATTCCCCTTGCCCCCATCCCTGACAACCTGTACTCTAATTTCTGTATCTATGAGCTTGCATATTCTTCAATATTTTCTTTGTAGTTGCCATGGGACTTAAATTTAACATCCTAAATATATAACAATCTTGTTTGTTTTGATACCAAATTAACTTCAATGGTATACATAAACTATCTTCCTATACCCCTACATCCCCCACCTTTATGTAGTTCTTGTCACCAGTTACATGTTTCTACATTATAAGACCCAAACTACTGATTTATCATTGCATTTTATACATTTGCCTTTTAGATACTGTAGGGAGTAAAAAGTGGAGTTACAAACCAAAAATATACTGGCATTTATATTTACTCCCTAAGGTTTTGTTTATATGGGAATATCTTGATCTCTCCCTCATTTTTGAAAGACACTTCACCAAATATAGAATTTTTGGTTAACAATTTTTGGTTTCCAGCATTTGATATATGTCCTTCCATTTGTCTTCTTGCCTCCTTGGTTTCCAGTGAGACATTGGCAGTTAATCTTATTAAGGCTCCCTTGTATGTGTCATATTGCTTCTCTGTTGTGGCTTTCAGAATTTCCTCTGTATCTTTGGCATTTGCAGATTTGATTATAATATGCTGTGGGGTGTGTCTCTTTAGGCTTATCCTGTTTGGAGTTGCTTAAATGTTTATATTCATGTCTTTTGTTAAATTTTGGAAGTTGTCAGCCATAATTTCTTTGAATGTTCTCTCTGATCCTTTCTCTCTTCTCACTCTGGGACTACTACAATGTGTATATTGGTACACCTGATGGTGTCCCATAGGTTCCTCTGGCTCTGTTCACTTTTTTTTTTTTTTTTCATTCTTTCTTCCTTCTGCTCCTCAAACTGGCCAGTTTCCGTTGTCTAATCTTCAAGTTCACTGATTCTTTCTTCTGCCAGCTCCAATCTTCTGTTAATCCACTCTACGGAATTTTAAATTTCTGTTACTGTGGTCTTCAGCTCTGTTTGGTTCCTTTTCATAATTTCAATCTCTCTAGTGATATTCTCTTTGTGTTCATTTATCTTTTTCTTGATTTTCTTTGTTTTTTCCTCCATGTTTTCCTTTAGTTCTTTGAGTATAAACCATTTAAAAAAATTCTTTATCGGGTATGACCCAGGTCTGGCCTCCACATTGATGGTTTCTAAATGCTTTAATTTTCTCCTTTTCTTGGGCAATCACTTCTTGTTTCTTTGTATGTTTTGTAATCTTTTGCTGAAACTTGGATATTCTGATATTTTAATGATGTGTTATCACTGGAATTTAGACTCCGAGGCTTCTGTTACTAAAGCTTGTATCTGGTTAGTGTTATGACAGAGCTTTCCTTGATTGAGGGAATAGCTGTAGAGTCCTCCTTGACCCTTCTTCATATCTTGTCTTGGGCATGCACATGTGACTCTAGGAATTCCCTTGCTTCTAAACACTGCATTTTATGTCCTTCAGCCAGAAATGCCTGTTGCAGGCAGAATGACCTGATTGCTTTCCCAGAGTGTTTTGTGAGAGAGTTCTTTGAGCTGCCTTCTATACACAGGGTAAGTTCTGGGACAGTGAATCCATCAGACCACCATCATACAGATTGGGACAGGCATACATGACCCAAATATGTGCACAAGGGATACTTTGCTCTCTCTGGAGCCAGTACCAGATATCCACACCAGGAGTATGGGCCAGCTCTGTGCCAGTTCAGTTAGGACTAGGGCAGGAACAAGCCAGGGAGCCATGAGATCCTACCACTTTTAAGTCATCTTTTTTTCTTGATTCAGCATTTGCCCTATTGCTGCTGTCCTTTAACTATTTTCTGGAGCTTTGAGAGAGATGTTTCTGCCAGTTCTTGCTGGTTGTTCAAAGCTTCTGTTAGGGAATGGTGCCCGGAAGCATCTTGCTCTGCCATCTTGATTGAAGTTGGGCACTGTTGTACATTTTTAAGCCAGAGCTTCAGTGGGATCAACTGGGGAAAACCTAAAGGGACTCTCATTCTGGAGTGACTTTCCTGGAGGCTTTTATTTTCTGCTAAAATATTGGAAGATTTGTGTTCTACTCGTAAGGGAGGATGTTTCCCATTATAGTATATGTTGTTTTACATATTATATAATCCTAAAATTATTTTGTAAATTGCTTGATAGCACTAGAAAAGTTGTATACCTAAAGTAATATTTTCAAAGAAGAATATCCCCTAATTTTTTGTTTGTATAAATCCAAATTTTGGTGTATTAAGTTTGCTAAAAGAAAGTGAAAGGTATTTACTCTTAAATGGCTTATCATCTGAAATTTTTAATGGTAGATTTCAATTTGCTTCCATTTCACTTTTTGTTTTTCCTGGAATGAAAGTGACTTGCTCCATTTATTGAAAGAAATTCTGGTCTGTATAACTACTTATCAGGACATGAAATGGGAAGAACCGCAATATATAATGCCTTTTTATTTTGGTTTTGAGGAAAAAGGTCTCAGTAGTAATACTGACATACTAAAAATATTTCCCCAGAATGTTTGACTTTTTTTATCATTTATAATCTAAAATATGTAATGTGCAATTTTATTTAAAATGTGAACTAGTGTCACATTATTGCAAATGGCCTAATTTAGTCATTCTATCTAGAGAGATCGCCTTTCTTTCTCTGTCTCCTCCATATCCCAGCCCCAAGAATCCCAAGTAGAAGCCTTACTGTGTATTATTGGGAATGATTTATAATGATTTATAGTGTAGATTCTGCTTTTTCAAAAAGGACCTTGGATGACTAGTTTTTGTAGAAGTTTTCTGACAAAAACTAAATAATAAGAAATGTTTATGTTCTTCTGCAAGTATAGCAGTAGGGTGGAAGTGCAAGAGAAGATGGCCATTATTAGATGAGTATAGCTCCTTGTGTACAAATTCCATCTCTTGCTTTTGAGTAAGCTCATGAAAGACAGGGATTATGTTTGCACATGTTTGGTTTCCTTGTGCAACTCCTGGAGGTATCTCTCCTCCAGGAACCCATAATTCAGAAGAAAAATAAGATAAGTACATGAATTGCTATTGTTCTAAATGAATGAGCAATTGAGTAATTTTAAAGTTGTACAGGCTATTTTTTAAAAAAAATACAGTTGTATTATTGTTACACACATAGTATATTGAATTAACTGGCAGGAAGTATTACCAAATTTTAGTTACTGATGATGACTCAAGTTGTTGCTGGAATGTTAGAATGTGGATCTTTAAAACATGTTAAAAATTTTAGCTAGTTTATAAAAGAACCAATCTTAAATTTGGGTCTATGCAAAATTTTAGTTCTATGATAATTGGTTGTTTTGAAGTACATGTCACTGGAAAAGGAAGAACAAAGAGGCCTTGCTTTGAATCAAGCCATTGTGGTTGTTTTTCTCCCAGGGTGACATATCTTTGTGGGCATAGAGGTTTAAGGGAAAAATCTTGAAATCACCACAATGCTCACATAAACTGTCCAAGATTGCTTCATTGAATGTAAAACAAGAAATCTGTTAACTGATCATCGGTCTAAGTGTTGGCAACCCACTCAGTTTACTGACATTCACCTAAAGCACAGAGAGCTGAAGAAAATTTCTAAAGGTTTTCAAGGAGTGAAAAGAACATTATAGTTAAAACATAAATGTCTTTCTTAAAAACTGTTTTTTACTGAAGGAAAAAATATCAAAGTGCTGAGAGATGAAATTTTTCAGGTCACTAACTGAGCCTCGGTGGATTGTATCTGGAGCTATGTGGAGATATAATTACCTAGCTCTGAGCCTCTCACTTCTCTGTCTTCCTCATGGCCTTCTAGAGCCAGAGAGTGCTATCTTCCAGAGCCAGACTGCATCAGAGGGGGAAAATTCACCCCAGGGGCAGGCAAATGTTTTGTAATAAGTGTGAGCAATTGGCTGGAGGGAACAATTACTTTTATCTTTGCTACTGAGCCTCTGGATTCTGCCAAGTATATTTACGCTCCTTGGCGAAAACTGGATTTTAATTTCTTGGCAAAACGTACACAGAGACATCCTTTTTTACAATATCTGGTAAAATATCCTACTTTGTAAACACTCATTCTACAGGATTTTAAAGCTACAGTTGGGGATTAAGTCACATATGCCTCTTTAAATCTTCAGAGAGGAAAGATTTTTCATGGAAGAGAACTTCATGGCAGTTACCAGGAATGGGTCTCTTTTGTTATGGGCGTTTAGTATATCTCCTGTTCCTTTAAGTGTTCTCACTGATACTGAGAGAGGCTGCAGTTGGAATTATTGGTGCCACTTGAAAAATGTTGTTATTCCCCACAGACCACCCTGTTGTTCCCCATAAATTCAGGGGCATATTGTGCTCATCTTATCTTTCTTCCTGTCTGTGGTGAATCTGAGGGTATAATTTCAGCACTAGGAAATCACTGAGGACACTGCAGTGAGCGATTAGTGAAGTTATTAAGTGTCACCCTGGGCAGAATTCCCTATGAAGGCTAAGCCAAAGATCCAGGCGTAAGTGAGCTCCTGGCGCACTGCAATAAACAAAACTGACAGAAATAAAACTTTGAGTTCCTGAAACAAATGACCTTCTCCTGTGAAAAAGTATGCTGACACAGAAGAATTTATTGCATAGTGATACCGATTGCTTCCTGGCTGCAGACATGCTGCTTAGGAGGAGGCATATGATGAATGTTAGGTGCTGATTTGTGATCAGGAGTCTTGTACAACTGTTTGTTTTTTTCCAATAGAGAGAGGCATCAGGCAGAAAAAATCACCAAGTTAATATTTTTTTGTCTTCTGAGCTAGGTATCTGGTACATGGTAAAATGCAGCCTACCCCCAAGGTTGGGTGTTATAACTAAGGGATACAGATATCACTTAGAAGATTACAAAAAAGACAAGGATGTCCACTATCATCTCGGTTATTCAACATTGTACTGGAAGTTCTAGGCAGAGCAATTAGGCAAGAAAAAGAAATAGGCATCCAAATTGTAAAGAAATAAGTAAAACTTTCAATATTTGCATATGACATGATCTTATATACATAAAATCCTGAAAAATCCACAACAAAGCTTCTAGAGCTAATAAACGAGTTCAACAAAGTGGCAGGGTACAAAATCAACATCCAAAATTTAGTAGTGTGTCTATACACTAGCAATGAACAGTACAAAGAAGAAATTTTAAAAATTCATTTACAATAGCAGCTAAAAGAATCAAATAGCAAAGGATCAATCTAACCAAGGATGTGAAGGACTCCTACACAGAAAACTACAAACATGGCTAAAAGAAATCAAAGAAGACCTAAATAAGTGGAAAGATATTCCAAGTTCATGGCCATGATTAGAAGAATAAATACTTTTAGGATATCAATTGTACCCTAAGCAATTTATAGATTCAATGCAATCCTGATCAAAATTCTAATAACCTTCTTTACAGAAATGGAAAAGCCAATCATCAAATTTATATGGATGGGTAAAGGGCCCCAAATAGCCAAAGCCATTTTGAAAAGGAAAAATGAAGTTGGAGGGCTCAAACTTCCCAATCATAAAACTTATGCCAAAGCCACAGTAATCAAAACAGCATTGTACTGACACAAGGACAGACATTTGGACCAGTGGAATTGAATTGAGAGCTCATAAATCAACCCTCATATTTATGGCCAACTGGTTTTTGACAAAGGGGCAACAACCACTCAATTGGGAAAGAATAGTCTCTTCAGCAAATGGTGCTGGGAAAATTGGATGCCCATCTGCAAAAGAATGAAGATGTACCCCTACCTCACACCATTTGCAAAATCAACTCAAAATGGATCAAAAACCTAAACACAAGAACCAGAACTATCAAACTCCTAGAAGAAAACCTAGGGAAGCATCTTCAGGACCTTGTGTTAGGCTATGGTTTCTTGGATTTTACACCCAAAGCACAAGCAACAAAAGAAAAAATAGATAAATGGGACCTCATCAAAATTAAAGCAAAAGGACTTTATCATGCAAGTAAAAAGCTAACATACATAATGGGAGAAAATATTTGGAAACCACATCTCTGATAAGGGTTTAATATCCAGAATATAAAAAAGAATCCTTCAACTCAACAACAAAAAGACAAAAAAAAAAAAAAGCCCAAAAGCACATGAAAATATGTTCAACATTATTGACCATTAGGGAAATACAAATCAAAACCACAATGAGGTACTTCCCCATACCCACTAGAATGGCTACTATTTAAAAAAAACCCAGAAAATCACAAGTGTTGGAGAGAATGTGGAGAAAGAGGAACGCTCATTCATTGCTTGTGGGAATGTAAAATGGTGCAGCTCCTGTGGAAGACAGTTTGGCAGTGCCTCAAAAAGTTAAGTATAGAATTACCATATGACCCAGCAATTCCACTTCCATTGTATCCAAAAGGATTGAAGAAGGGACTTGAACACATATTTGCACACCAATGTTCATAGCAGCATCATTCACAATTGTCAAGAAATAGACGCAACCCAAGTGTCCATTAACCAATGAATGGATGGATGAACCTTGAAGACATCATGTTGCATGAAGTAAGCCAGACACAAATATAGTATGTTCTCACCAAAATGAAATAATTAGAACAAGCAAACTCATACAGTCAGAATCTAGAATATAGATTACTAGGGTACAAGGTGGGGGTAGAGAATAGGGACTGAAGGTTTCACATGTATAGAGTTTCTATTTGGGAAGATGGAAATATTTTTGTAATGGATGGTGGTGATGGTAGCACAACTCTGTGAATGTAATTAACAGCACTGAATTACACATTTGAAAGTGATTAAAAGGCAAAATTTTAGGTTGCATATATTTTACTAGAATAAAAGAAAAAAAATCCATGGAACTGCACAAAACAAACAATAAACCCTACATTAAACCATGGAGTATAATTAATAGTACAATTATAAAAATATGCTTCCATCAACTGTAACAATTGCTCCACACCAATGTAAGGTGTTAATAATAGGGTCAGGAAGCAGATGTGGCTAATGCAATTGAGTTTCCACCTACCACATGGGAGGTCCTGGGTTGCGTTCCCGTGCCTCCTGGAGAAGATAAGCAAGACAGCAAGCTGGTGTGATGAGAAGGCATGGCAAGCTGATACAACAATATGAAGTGTCAAGGGCACACAAAGAGGAAACACGATGAAAGACACACAAAGCAGGGACCTTAGGTGGTTCAAGCAATCAAGCACCCCCCTTCCACATGGGAGGTTCCAGGTTCAGATCCCGGTGCCTCCTAAAGAGAAGACGAGCAGATACAGAGAGCGCACAGCAAATGGACACAGAGAACAGACAGCGGGCACAAACAACAAGGGGGGGGTGGATGATAAATAAGTAAAATAAATCTTTTAAGAAAATATTAGGGTGGTATATGGGAATCCTGTATTTTATGCATGGCTGTTCTGTTAACCCATAACTTCTCTAATAAAAAAACCCACACCTGATATGCAGGAACCTAAAATAAAAATAAAAGATGCTACTACCATTAACAAGGATTTAAATTTTCACAGATAAGCCCCATTTTGATAGGTAAAACAAATATTCTTTACACGAAGCCATGCTAATTCTACAATTTCTAATTTAGAGCAAGGATGGTGAATTTATGAAATATATAGCACAACTTTCAGGTTCTGCACTTAAGGCAGACATTGTTCACTGATCTTGGCATTCCAATAAACCTTCAGAATTCTTCTCAAAAGAGCAGTCTGGGCAGGTACTACCCAGAAGGCTTTTTGTAAGGATATGAGTGTGCCGTGGTACCCAAGGGCAGGAATGCAAGAAAGCCCTGACTTGGTCAAGAAGCAGAAGGCTGTTGCGACATTTCCCTCACCTCTCATCTCTGTTCCTCTTTGAACATTTGTGGCAGAATAATGGCCATCTGAAGATGTTCACATCCTAATTCCAGAACCTGTGAATATGCTACCTTACATGGCAAAAGGGACTTTTCAGAAGTGATTAAGGATCTTCAGATAGGGAGATTATCCTAGATTATCCAAGTGGGTCCAGTATATTTATAAGAGGAAGGCAGTAATATCAGAATCAGAGAAGGAGAAATGACAATGGAAGTAGAGGTCAAAGTGAGGCAGGACCATGAGCCAAGGACTACTGGTGGCCTCTAGAAGTTGGAAAAGGCAAGGAAACAGATTCACCCCTAGAACCTCCAGAAGGAATATAGTCCTGCTGAATCATTTGCGGTAATTTGTTACAGCAGCAATAGGAAATGGATACAGCATTTATTTCTTTTTTCTCTCTCTACTGTCCTGCTTTTTCTGCTTCTCATTTCACATGGTAAAATATAGCCTCCCCAGAGTGCCCAAGGTTCCAGTTTCCAAGTGTGATCATACATTAATTCTGATTCAACTCTCTTGGTTCCATTTCCAAATTCCAGAATAAATGTAACCAGGCCAGCTTGTGTCAGGGGTCCCCACTTAGCCAACGAAACAAGACCAGAATGTTAAGTCATACAGCATAAGCAAATCTGCCAGGAACCCATCCTTGTGGGTGGGCTGAGAAGCTCCCAGAGATGAGGGGCAGGGCTTATAAAGGTCAGGTGACTGATGGAGTTTATCTCAGGTCATCTCACAGTTGGTCCAGTGGGTCCCAGGAACCATTCTGTGATTATTTCTCCAGTTCCAGAATGCATAATTGTAATAAACATACTCAGCAACTGGCAGAATCCCCACATTGGATCCCTAACTTGTGGATTGAGGGCAATTATGGTAGGAAAGGCCAAGTGGAAGCCATTAGAACTGCCCCTACCTAGCAAAATAGTAAATCAAAAGCAATTACAGATTCCTGGAGGGATTGCAGAGATTACTGCCACCATCAAGGATCTGAAGGACGCAGGGGTGGTGATTCCCACCACATCCTCATTCAGTTCTTCTATTTGGCCTGTGCAAAAAACAGATGGATCTTGGAGGATGACAGTAGATTATTATAAACTTAACCAGGTGGTAACTCGAATTGCAGCTGCTGTGCCAGATGTGGTATCATTGCTTGAGCAAATCAACACATCCCCTGATACCTGGCATGCAGCTGTTGATCTGGCAAATGTTTTTTTCTCAATTGCCATTAGTAAAGACCACTAGAAACAGTTTGCTTTCAGCTGGCAAGGCCAGCAATATACCTTTACTCTCCTGCCTCAGGGGTATATCAACTCTCCAGCCCTATGTCATAAAATTGTCTGCAGGGAACTTGATCATCTCTCCCTCCCACAAGACATCACACTGTTCCATTATATTGATGATATAATGTTGATAGGACCTAGTGAGCAAGAAGTAGCAATGACTCTAGACTTATTGGTAAAGGATTTGCATGAGAGAGGATGGGAGATAAATCCAATAAAAATTCAGGGGCCTTCCATCTCGATGAAATTTCTAGGTGTCCAGCAGTGTGGAGCATGTCGAGATATCCCTTCTAAAGTGAAGGATAAGCTGCTGCATCTGGCCCTTCCTATGACCAAAAAGGAGGCACAACACTTAGTTGGTCTCTTCGGATTTTGGAGACAACACATTCCTCATTTGGGTGTGCTATTCTGGCCCATTTACTGAGTGACCAGAAAAGCTGCTAGTTTTGATTGGGGACTGGAACAAGGGGAGGCTCTGCGACAGGTCCAGGCTGCTGTGCAAGCTGTACTACCACTTGGGCCATATGATCCAGCTGATCCAGTGGTACTGGAAGTGTCAGTGGCAAATAGAGATGCTGTCTGGAGCCTTTGGCAGGCCCCTGGAGGAGAATCACAATGCAGACCCTGAGGATTTTGGAGCAAAGCCCTGCCATCCTCTGTAGATAACTACTCTCCTTTTGAGAAACAACTTTTGGCCTGTTACTGGGCCTTAGTAGAGACTGAATGCTTAACCATGGGTCACCAAGTTACCATGAGACCTGAGTTGCCCATCATGAGCTGAGTATTTTCAACTCACCAAACCATAAAGTTGGGCATGCACAGCAGCACTCCATAATAAAGTGGAAGTGGTATATACGAGATTAGGGCTTGAGCGGGTCCAGAAGGCACAAGTAAGTTATATGAGGAAGTAGTCCAAATGCCCATGGTCACCACTCCTGCCATGCTACCTTCTCTTTCCCAGCTCACAGCTTTGGCCTCTTGGGGAGTTCCTTACAATCAGTTGACTGAGGAAGAGAAAATTTGGTCCTGGTTTACAAAAGGTTCTGCACAATATGCAGGTACCACCCAAAAGTGGACAGCTGCAGTACTGCAGTCCCTTTCTGGGACATCCCTGAAGGACAGTGGTGAGAGCAAATCCTCCCAGAGGGCATAACTTCAAACAGTGCACCTGGTTGTTCATTTTGCTTGGAAGAAGAAATGGCCAGAAGAGTGTTTGTACACTGATTCATAGGCTGTTGCCAATGGTTTGGTTGGATGGTCAGGGTCTTGGCAGGAACGTGATTGGAAAATTGATGACAATGAAGTCTGGGGAACAGGTATGTGGATAGACCTTTCTGAGTGGGCAAAAAACATGAAAATATTTGTGTCCCACGTGAATGCCCACCAGAGGGTGTCTTCAGCAAAGGAAGATTTTAATAATCAAGCGGATAAAATGACCCACTCTGTGGCTAATGCTCAGACTCTTTCCCCAGCCACTCCTGTCATTGCCCAATGGCCTCACAAAGAAAGTGGCCATGGAGGTAGGGATAGAGGTTATGCATGGGCTCAGCAACATGGACTTCCCCTCATCAAGGCTGACTTGGCTACAGCCACTGCTGAATGCCCAATCTACCAACAGCAGAGACCCACATTCAGCCCCTGATATGACACCATTCCCCAAGTTGATCAGCCTGCTACCTGGTGGCAGGTTGATTACATTGAACCACTACCATCCTGGAAGGGGCAGCAATTTGTTTTAACTGAAATAGACACATACTCCGGATATGGGTTTGTGTTCCCTGCACACAATGCTTCTTCCAAAACTACCATCTATGGACTTACTGAATGCCTTATCCACAGTCATGGCATTCCACACAGCATTGCTTCTGATCAAGGAACACATTTCACAGCAAATGATGTGTGGGAATGGGCACATGCCCATGGAATTCACTGGTCTTACCATGTTCACCATCATCCTGAAGCAGCTGGATTGATAGAAAGGTGGAATGGCCTTTTGAAGACTCAATTATGGCATCAACTAGGTGGTAATACCTTCCAGGGCTGGGGCAATGTTCTCCAGGAGGCTGTGTATGCTCTAAGTCAGCATCCCGTCTATGGTGCTGTTTCTCCCATAGCCAAGATACATGGGTCCAGGAATCAAGGGGTGGAAATTGAGTGGCACCACTCACTATTACCCCTAGTTATCCACTAGGAAAATTTTTGCTTCCTGCCCCTGCAACCTTAAGCTCTGCTGGTCTTCAGGTCTTAGTTCCAAAAGGAGGAGTGTTTCCACCAGGGAACACAACTATGATTCCATTCAACTGGAAGTTAAGACTGCCACCTGGTCACTTTGGGCTCCTCATGCCTCTGAATCAACAGGCAAAGAAGGGAATTACTATACTGGCTGGGGTGATTGATCCTGACTATCAAGGGGAAATAGGACTGCATCTACATAATGGGGGTAAAGAAGAGTTTGCCTGGAATAAGGAGCTCCTCTAGGGTGTCTCTTAGTACTTCCATGCCCTGTGATTAAAGTCAATGGAAAATTGCAACAACCCAATCCAAACAGGGAGAACAATGGCCCATAATTTACAGGAATGAAAATTTGGGTCACCATGCCAGGCAAAGAACCACGGCCAGCGGAAGTACTTCTTGAGGGTAACAGGAACATGGAATGGGTAGTGGAAGAAGGTAGTGATAAATATAAACTTTGACCATGTGACCAGTTACAGAAATGAGGACTGTTATGGTCATGAATATTTTGTCCTTGTTTTCTTATGAGTGTGATTGTATATGTACATAAAACAACTTCGTTTTCTTCCCTTTTTCCCTTATCATATGACATAAGTTGTATTAGTTCATGTCATAATATTTAAGGATGTCAAGTTCAAGAGTGAATATTATCCAAGGACCTGCACCCTATTCTGTAGGGAATTAACTATCTCCAATTGTATGCAGGACAGTGGAATATTGTTAGGCAGAAATATATATATGTATGTCTGTTATTGTTTCTATTTAGAGTGTAAGCATGGTTTAAGGTGATGTGCATAGCTGCCAAGTTGACAAGGGGTGGACTATAACGGTTAGGCTAATGTGTCAACTCGGCCAGGTAATTGTGCCTAGTTGTTTGGTCAAGCAATCATTGCCCTAATTATAATACAAGGACATTTATGGGCTTTAATCATCAGTGAGTTGATAGGTGACTGATTACATCTACAATCAACCAAGGAGACTGCAGTCAACAATGAGTGACATTTTATCCAATCAGTTGGATTTCTTAAAAGTGGAAGTGATTTCATCATTCAGAGAGAATTTTCCAGCTTGACTTTGGACACCTACCATCTCCTGGGAACTCATCAAGGACCTTCATCGGAGCCCCTGGTTTGTAGCCTGCCTGCTGAATTTGGATTTGTGCATCCCCATGGTCTCATGTGAGAATTTTATAAAATCTTATACTATTTACAGATATCTCCTGTCAATTCTGTTTCCCTAGAGAACCCTAAAACAGGTGTCTACTACATTGTTCATGCCTTTATTTATCAACTTCCCAAATTTGAAATTCTCCTCTATAAAATTACATGTTTTGGGGATGTCATAGATTGCTTGTACTAATGGCCCCAATTTTTCATGCTTCCCTATATTTATTCTTTTTGACAGTGCTCTTCCAACTTGATCTGACCTTGATGGCATGCCTTGTTTTGGCCAACAGGACATTAGCCAACTAGATGTAAATTGTCTTGAAGAAACATTTGCATATTTCTGCTGCTTCTCTTGGACCCTTATCTTTGTCCTAAGGATGAGCCCAGGCTAGCCTATTGCTGGATGAGAGACCCTGTAGCACAGAACCAAACTACGCACTCCAGGTCACACCATTCTAGATGAGCCAGTCCTCAGCAGATCTGAGAGCTGACTGCAGATGTGTAAGTGAGCCCTTCTTAACCCAGCTTGTATCAGCATAACTGCTGAGCCAACCCACAGACTCATGGGCAAAACTGATGCTTATTGTTGAATGCCACTGAGGTTTTGTGTTTGTTTGTTACACAACATTATTGTGGCATAGAAAATTTATACAGGGGAATATGATGTTTAAATATAATTTTATTTCCTTAGCTCAGTTGCCATCAAGGCTGATTTTAATTTTCTAATTTGCAAATCTCCTGTTCATCCAGTGCTCTGGCACTGTTCTAAGTGCTTTCACAAAGCCTACCTCTTTACATCCTCAGACACTCTGTGAGTTAGGTTTGTTTATAGATGAGGAAATTGAAGCTCAGAGAGAGTTAAGTAATTTGCTCAAAGTTACCACGGTACTATAGCCAAGAATTCCAAATATGGTCTCAGATCTGTCTGTTGAAGTCCTCTTACTGATATCAGACTACCCTTCAGACCCAAGAATGTAGAAGTAGCAAATAAAAATATATGACACCTGGTTAAATTTGAATTTCAGATAAATAATAGTGTTTTTTGGTATAAGTATACCCTGTGCAATATTTGGGACATACTTATACCAAACAATTATTTATTTTTACTCTGAAATTCAAATTAATTGGGTATCCTGTATTTTATTAGGCAACTGTACCAACAAGAATCTTAGTTTTTGGTGGAGGAGGGATTGTAGTAAGCATGGCAAGTTTCATCCCACGGTAGTAAGGATATATTTGAAAATTAAAAGCCTCATTGTTATACCTTCAGAGGCTTCATGGTTCATGCAAGGAGAACTCCCTCTGAAGGTTTGTAAGGAAAGAATTCCAAGGGCCTGTCTCATCCTCCTGCAGAGTCTCAATGCCTTTGTCAAGTGCTCTTGGGATATCCTTCTAGTCACAAAGTGGGAGCACCTATGCCCCTTTGTTGCCTTCTAGGCTGCTTGCCAAGAGGTGTGGAAAGTATATAAATCACTGGGTATATGTTGCTGGCTGTTGATGAATTCAAAAGCCTGAGAATGCAGGCTTTTTCCCACCTATCATAAGAAATTAAGGGTAGATCAGAGTAAAGGAATAATAGCTAGCCAGTCTAGTGCTTATTTTATGCCAAGCATTCCTCTAAGCATTTAAAATATATTAACTCACTTAATCCACACAAAAACCTTTTGAGGTAAGTGGAATTATCATCATCCCGTTTTACAGATGGGGAAACAGAGAGGTTAAGTAAGTAGCCTAAGGTTGCATAGCCAGTATATGGCAGAGCTACGATTCAAACCCAGGCTGTCTAATGCCAGAGTCCATGTGTTTAATCACAATTTTATACTGTCTCTCAACAAGTGTCTACCAAATCTCTACTATGTTCCAGGCATTGTTCAAAGCCCTGAGCATATGGTAGTGAATAATAACATTTTCTGCCTTTGTGAGTCATTCATTCCGGTAATGAAAATGGAGATGGAAAAAAAAAACTCCAATAGTGATAAGAGCTTTGATGAGAATAAAGCAGGATGATAGGATGGAGAGTTCCTCCTGGAAGGTGCCTGCTTTAAGATGGGGAAGTCAGTTTTTGAGGAAGTGGTATTTGAGCTGAGATCTTATAAGAAAAAGGAGCTAGCCATGCAAGGATCTAGAGGCTGAACATCGCAGGAGTCCTGGAAGGGAATGCTCTTATGGAAAGGTGTTTGAGAAACAGAAGTGATCCCAGAGCCTCTGAGCTGGAACCAGGAGAGGAGAGTTGGGTCAGATGTAGCTGAAGGGGCAGGGTCAGAGCACAGAGGGGCCTATGGGCCATGGTGAAGGAGGCTTGTATTTTCAGTATGATGGACAGCAACTGGGGGTTTTAAGCAGGGGAATGACATGATCTGACTTTTTTAGCATTACCCCATGGCTGCTGTGTGACGAAAGAACCATGAGCCAGAGCTGGGGGTGGGGTGGCTGGTAAAAGTGGAAGCAGGGGACCAACTAAAGAGCTATTGTAGTAGTTCTGGGAAGAAAGGATGGTTTGGATGAGGGTGACAGAAGCAGATGGATTTGGGGTGTGTTTGTGGGGTGGAATTGGCAGGACTTGCTAATAGATTACAGGTATGGGGTGAGAGAAAATGAGGACTCAAAGCAGATACCTAGGTTTTTGACTTGAGCACTTTGGTGGATGGGGCATCATTTCATAAAATGGAGCAGGGTTGGAGGCAGGAAGAATAAAGTTATGTTTTGGCCATGCTTAGTTCTATTTTTTTGGTTTGTTTTCTTATCCATGTTAAGTTTGAGATGCAATGGCTTGAGACACCCAAGAGGAGCTATCAGGGTATCAGCTGAAGTTTTAAGGTTATACATGAAAATAAATGTTTCCTGTTTTATATGCATGTGTATATGCACACATACACATGAAAAGTAATATCTTGGTTTCTTGTTCTTCTGGATAAAGGATTTCTTTCTAGGGATTAATGTGTAATTGTTCATGTGTGATTTGTCATTACAGATTTTAGTGTGAGGTTATGTCTTTTTCCAGAATGACATCATTGTGCTTGCAATTTCTTCATATAAACAGACTGTTTTCTTGATTGAAGATGTTAGAATCTCAATATTTTTAATTCTTTTTTTTTCTTACCCAATCTTGTAAGAGCAGAAGATAGGACATGTTTTTTGCTTATAGATTAGATAATGCAATCCATGATCCCTGTGATTATCTGGTGTTCACACTCTTCAGGACAGGTATTTATTGAGTGCCAGGCACTGTGTTAAGGTCACTGCCCTCAAGAAGTTTATATTCTAACAAGGAAGACTGTGTTCTAGAAATTTTTGAATGATGAAACGTAGGATCATGAATTTTATTGTGTGCTCTGCTTAAGAAGTAATTACTCTCGCCTTATTTCAGGAAGCCTGATGTGAAAATAACAGTCACCAGTCCTACCAAACAGAAATCCCATCTTAATGTAGTATATAAAATATACTACATTATATAATTATAAACTATAAGTATATAAAATATACTGTATAAGTTTGTGATGATTCTCAGGAATAGAATTCCGTTTTATATGCTGTGGTAAGGCTCAAAAAACCCAAGAACACTAAGTTAGGGCTTCTGCCAGCTAGGCTTGCATTAGGAAGGAGTGTTTATTGGTGGGAAAAAGTAGCATGTAAATTAAACATTCCTGAGTGCTGAGCAGGCAGTCAATCTGGATGCATCACACTAAGAAAAAGATCTGAACCTCTTAGCCCCATTGTCAAATCGTTGTGATTTCTGCATGGCTGTTTGAATATTAACTCAGAATGGGCAGCCCAGAAAATCAACAGCGGGTCATCTGCCAAATGAGTAGTGACAACATTTTCCATTTGTTACTCTTCAGAAAAGTGAGCAGGTGTCAGGAAAGGGCCTCAAAAAATAAGTCAGATGCAGGCCTTTTTAAAAAATATATATTCTTATTGTGATTATAATAAAGGTAATTTTCAAAGCTATGCTTGATCCAACCAATAACATTATGACTTATATCAGGTTTAAATCAATAAGCAAATCAATGAACTTGGGGTGTATAAAAAATATTGCATGAGCCAGGATTGGGTGACAGTCTTTGTTCTGGATTTGTCCTGTGGCTGGCTTCACTGGAAGAGCTACAGGAAGTGCCCTTAGCCAGTTGCAGCACACACTGTCCTGGGCAAACATACAAACATCTGGTTGCTACATGATTTACAAATATTTTCTCTCTTTCTGTGTGTTGTTGCCTTTTCATTTTCTTGATAGTGTCTTTTGATGCACAAAAGTTTTTAATGTTGATGAAACCCAATTTATTTATTTCTTCTTTTGTTGCTTGTGGTTTTGGTGTGAAATCTAAGAAACCATTGCCAAATCCAAAGACATGAAGATTTAACCCTATGGTTTTTCCTAAGATTTTTAAAAACGGTTTTAGATCTTATATTAGGTCTTTGATCCATTTTGAGTTGATTACTGTATACTTGTATTTTCTTATAGATTTAAAGAAGTTCTTCCTATAGTCTTGATACTAATTCTTTTTGGACTACATGGGTGGAAAAGGTCTTTTAGAGTTTGCAGTTTGGCTTTTTACTTTATTCATGGTGTCTTTTATTGTGTAAGGGAATACCATTTTAATGTATGCAATTTATCATTTATGCTTTTTGGGTCTTAAGAAATCTTTATCTGAGGCCATAAAGTCATTTGCCTATATTGTTATATTTTCCCCACATCTATGTCCACATAATTTATCTGGAATTTATTATATATAAATGTGAGGTAGGGATGTAAATTTTTTTCCCCCCACATGGATAGCTAATTGTCTCACAGTGTTTATTGATTTTCCCCCTTGTTTGTAATACCACCTTTGTCATGTACCAAGTTTCTACATATGGTGGCCCTCTTCTGGGCTCTGTTGGTTTCTACCTGTCCCACTACCACGCAACTTTAATTCCTATAGTTTAATTGTAAATCTTGGTATGTACTATGGCAAGGTCCCTCTCCTGGTTCTTCTTCAAAATTCTCTTGGTGTGGTAGACAGAATAATGTTCCCCAAAAGTGTTCATGTCCTGATCCCTGAAAACTTTTGATATGTTACTTTATGAGGCAAAAGGGACTTTGATAATGTGGTTAAGGATCTTGAGATGGAAGATTATCCTGGATTATCCAGATGAGCCCAAGGTATTTACAAAGGTCCTCATAAGAGGGACACAGGCAGGTCAGAGAAGGAGATAGAATGATGGGAGCAGAGGTCAGAATGATGTGGACATGAGTCAAGAAGTGTGGGCAGCCTCTAAAAGTTGGGAAAGGCAAGAGATGGGTTCTCCCCTAGAGCCTCCAGAAGGAATCACCCCTGACGGCACCTTGATTTCAGCCCTGTAAGGCTCTTTTTGAACTTCAGACCTCCATAACCCTAAGATAAGACATTTGTGTTGTTGTAAGTTACTGATTTCATGGTAATTTGTTATAGCAGCAATAGGAAACTGCCATTCGCTATTCTTGATCTTTACTCTTCCACATGAATTATAGAATCATTTTGTTAAGTGCCACAAAAATGGTTCCACAAAAATCTTGATTGGAACTGCATGAAACTTATAGATAAATCAGGTGAGCATTGATATCCAGACAGTATATCTCTCCATTTAGCTAGTCTTCTGTCTTTCAACAAAGTATTATAATATTCTCTATAATAAAGGTCTTTACATGTTTTGATAGAT
Source organism: Cabassous unicinctus (assembly GCA_029593785.1). Classification (NCBI taxonomy): domain Eukaryota; kingdom Metazoa; phylum Chordata; class Mammalia; order Cingulata; family Chlamyphoridae; genus Cabassous; species Cabassous unicinctus. The sequence goes on from JAQZBX010002691.1 coordinate 20,200, forward strand.
TTATTCCTAAGTACTTTGTAGTTTTTGTTGCTCATGGAATGGAATTTTTAAATATTATGTTTTCTCATTTGATGTTATTTGTGAATAGGGACAAAATAGTTTTGTTTTGTTTTTTCCAAACTGATTTTCTTATTGGCAATCTTGCTAAACTTAAAAAAAATTATCCTAATAATTTACCTACAATGTTGATTGGATTTTCGTTGAAGAAAATCATTATTTATAAACAATGTGTTTTCTTTTCTAATCCTCATATTTCTTGTTTCTGTTTCTTATCTAAACGCATCAATCAGCTAGGACTTCCAGGCCAATAGAACAGGGCACTGATAGTCGTTATCTTATTTTCATTCTAGTCAACTGGCTTTGTAGTTATATATGTTTTTTTTTTTTTAATTCCTTTTTGAATAAAGAAAAATCCCGTGCTATTCTGTGTATAACCCACCCAAACCATGAAGACTAGCATCCCCTTTTACTCTGGGAGTTCAACAAAATTGTTTCTAGAATCAGCCCCATCTTTTTACCTTTGTTTTCCTTGGCCTAAGAGAAAGCTGTCTTGGGAAAGTTGGTACAAATCCTGTTTATGGTATGAAGCTAAAAATATCCCCCAAAGGGAGTAATAAGTCAAATAAATCTCAATAGCAGTGCTATTATCTTTTTTCTTAGGATCTTTTTTATCAGTCTAGGATATCTAGAATGTCTTTGATAGGGATCTCACTGCCTTCTTGATGATGTGAGTGACCTGCAGAAGACATGGCACTCTCTTGCAGCAGCACATGGACCTGGCCCAGGAGTTCATCAAGTGGAAGGAGGAAACACAGCTCCTGTAGGAGGTGCAGTGGCTAGGCTGCAATCCCAAGGAGGTCTGGAGGGAGCTAGGGCAAGGGGTGCCAGGCCACAGCCTTCCCATGGCAACAAGTGAGCCAGCAGCTACTCCATATGTGCGTGAGCTGCAATGGTGCCTGACTTTAAACTGACCTTCTGAACCTATATATGGCTGCTGCTTCTCTTCTGCCTTCTAAACCTGGCACAGATTTTTCTTGTGGTCAATCCGATCCCAAAACCATGCATAGAAGGGAACTCTGAGAAATACAGTTCCAGCTTAGCTATGTTGATATAATAAAGTCACTGCACTTGTCTTGCTAGATCATCAGAAAGTATTTTATGTACTTTACATGATCTTATCTATATACATAATACCTTCATTAAGCCAAATTTTAAAATTTTTAATAGAAGTCTATTAAGTCTTCATTTGAAAAAAATATTTATTTAATTCCAACATTGGACATTGTCCATTATATTTTCCAGAGTCCCTCATAGTTGACAATTAAGGATCCTTTCTTTCCTTATTCGTACAAGATAAATATCTACCACATCATCATCACAAAAGACAGGCAATGTGAAAAAAGCAGTTTCCAGTTTTGTTCTATTTTTAATGTAAAATTATTGTGTTGCATGTGTGATTTACAACTGTAACTTTCCTCAAATACTTTTTTGGTAGTAGCTGGGATAAAAAAATAAATAAAAACTGAAGATTTCCTTGAGTATGTTTGATTTTCACAGGACTTGCATTTCTAGAATTGTCTCAGTGAATACTTTAACTTACTGATGCTTGGAAATAAGATATACAGTGATAATTATCTCTTCACAATAAAAGTAGAAGTTCTCTTCATATGTGTGTATTTGCTAGTTTTTCTATTCTGCTTAATTTTCAGCCAAAACTAGATCCTATGTTGGTCTTGATTCTTGGTTAAGAATTCTTTACTCAAAATAGTTTGAATAAAAACTTTTGGATAGAGTTTTAAAGTGGAAGCCTACGATGAATTGATACTAAAAAGTTTTACATATATGATCTGGCCCAGTTTATTATTTTTGTTATTATTTTAAGATCTCGTCTTATATTCTTAGAAAACTCAAACTATAGTTTTTAGTCCTAATTTCTGGTGTATTATCCTTCGGCATAAGAAATGCAAATGCTTATCAGATATCAGGTTTATTTTGTGTTTTACTTTTTAAAATTTCAAGTAAAATTAAGTATTTAAGTATAACAGCATTGTTTCTGAGATATAATTTGTATTTTGAAAATCTTCCTGGCTTATTTAATTTTGTGATTGACCAAACTGGACTTGTTTTTTAAAGTTCTTAGTGAGTTAAAGATGAAAAAATGAGTTCATGGAGACACATCTGATAGAATCAGGGTTGAGGTTTTTTGCTTTTTTGCTTTTCTTAGAAGTTAGACACTGGTCGTAAGATTATACACAGGGAGGAAAACTAGTCTGCGGTATATTTCTCTGTCTGTATTTAGATTAGTTTATAGATTTGGATCATGGCACAATGCCACAGGTATTATTGAAATGCATTTTAAATTATCATGATTAGGCTCTCAGAAGCAATAATATGATATGAATTGGTATGAATTCCATATTAGTCAGCTAAAGGAGTACTGATGCAAAATACCCGAAATCTGTTGGCTTTTATAAAGGGTGTTTATTTGGGGTAGAAGCTTAAAGTTACCAGGCCATAAAGTATAAGTTACTTCTCTCACCAAAGTCTGTTGCCATGTGTTGGAGCAAGATGGCTGCTGACATCTGCCAAGAGTTCAGGCTTCCTGGGTTCCTCTCTTCAGGGGCTTTTTTCTCTCCAGGCTCAGCTGCCCTGCTCTCTTGACAAAGCCAGCTGTAGACTATCAGGCAACCGGCTCTGTCTCTCTCCCCAAGGCTTGATTCTCTCTGAGCTCAGCTGCTCTGCTCCTCTGTGTGCTTATCTCCTGGGCTCCAACTTAAAAATTCCAACCTCCCTTCTCTGCAGTGCAGTTTCTCTGTGAGTTTCCGCCCACCAAGGGGGCGGGGAGTCAACGTTCTTTTGACATGCCCCAATCAAAGCCTTAATTATTATTTAATCAAGTAAAAGTAAAACCCCTGAATCCAATACAATCTAATAGGCCCAGAGGAAAAGACCAGTTTACAAACATAATCCAACATTTCTTTTTGGAATTCATCAATAATATCAAACTGCTACAGATTCCCTTTAGAAAATTAAAAGGGAACATTTAAAAGGTATGTCTCAGAGGTACATATGGTCTCAGAGAGAAAGCAGGGACTGGATTCATTCATTTTAATTGTTCTAATCAATTTTAGCATAGGGGTGTACTCATATTATTGATCATAATCTTGAATTAGTTTGATTTTCATTACGTCCATGGTAGGAAGGGGAGGTCAGAAATCCCTCCCTCAGAGACTTAAAAATGGGCAGGTTCATACCAGGACTGCAGACTGAGGGAGCTGCAGGAGCCAAGGCATGAAGAAGAAAACCTGGAAGCAGCTCAGCACTGACAGGAGAAGTCAGGGGTGGGAGTGCATGCGATGAGATGAGGAGAGAGCAGACCCAGCCCACCCTTGCTTGCCCACAAAGGAGCTTGGGTCTTACCCTGGGGGTGATAGGGCACCAATGATGGTTAGAAGATGCTGACTTAAGGATGAATTTGTTTTGGAAAATAGTCGCAGTTTGGACCCCTAGGTTCTATAGGTGCAATGTCACAGACTGGGGGTCTATACCTGGAAACATAGTTCATAAGAGAAAAAAACCCAATCATGAAAATAACCCCCAAAATAATACAGAAACATATGCTTTTACAAATGCATATTGAGAGCTATGCAGCAAAGACTACTTTGGGAGACTTTTCTTTGTTTATTTGCACAAATTGTACTGAAGTGTTTTTTTTTTTCCTATAAATCTCCCCATAGCAAATGTAGGAATACTTCATTTTTCCAAGGACCTTTGGCTCAATTTAAAATTATGGTCATTTGTCTCTAAAGTGTTAGTTAATTTCATTCATTCATTCATTCACTCACTCATTCAATAAATGTTTATTGAACCTCTACATATGAGATCTTGTTCTAATGGTAAACAAAAAAAGACAAAGACCCTACCACCATGGGGATATTTTTTCTACTTGGAGAGAAAGACAATAAGCATATGTATACACTGTACACTCACTATACACACACACACCACATGCACTACAATGCCAAGTAATGAAAAATAAACAGAATGAGAGACAGAGAGTGATGGGAATATTTTATAGAGTTATTTTATATTTTATGTAGGTCATGGAAGAATTCTCTATGGAGGTGACATTTAGGCAGAGACTGGAGTGAAAATAGAGACCGAGCTATGAGAATATCTGAGGGAAGAGAGGTGGTGCATGAATCCCTGAAAATGTCTTTGGATGGTGTATTAGTCAGCCAAAGTGGTGCTGATGCAAAATACCAGAAATCTGTTGGTCTTTATAAAGGGTATTTATTTGGGGTAGCAGCTTGCAATTACCAGGCCATAAAGTATAAGTTTCTTCCTTCACCAAAGTCTATGGCCACTGTTGGGCCAAGATGGCTGCAAGACATTTGCCTGGGTTCAGGCTTCTTGGGTTCCTCTCTTCCTGGGGCTCCGTTTCTCTCCGGGCTCAGCTCCTCTGGTTCCTCTACAAGGTCAGCTGTAGACTATGAGGCTCTCTAGGCTTTGCCTCTCTCCACCAGGCCAGCTGTGAACTGTCAGGTGAATGGCTTGTCTCTTTTCCCGGGGCCTTCTCTCCTTCCTCATCAGAACTCCAACATCAAAACTGCTCCAACTCTGCCCTTTGCCATGTCTTTTATCTTTGAGACCCCACCCACCAAGGGGCGAGGCTCAACACCCTATGGACATAGCCCAATCAAAGCCCTGATCATAACTTAATCATGCTCAGATGAACAGACCAGTTTACAAACATAATCCAATATCTATGTTTGGAATTCATAACTATATCAAACTGCCACAGATGGTGTTGGGGAATGAATCATGCCCCCCACACAAGGCATGTTCAGGACCCAACCCCTGCTCCTGTGAGTGTGAAACTATTTGTAAATAGGACCTTTGAAGATGTTATTAGTTAAGGTTTGCCTAAACTGCATGAGAAGGTCTTGTTCCAATATGGCTGAAGTCTTTATTAGCAGAGGAAATTGGACATGGAAGGAGAAGCCATGAAAGAAGCAAGAAGCTGGAAGTCGATGGAACTCTGAAGAGAAAGGAGAAGATGCCACCATGTGCATTGTCATGTCTTGGGAAAGCCAAGGAACCTCAAAGATTGCCAGCCAGCCAGAAGTTACTGACCCTGGGAGGTAGCAAGCCTTCTAGCCTCTGAAACCATGAGCCAATAAATTCCTGTTGTTAAGTCAATCTATTGTATGGTATTTGTTTTAGCAGCCAGGCAACTAAAACAGATGGTATAGAGACAGGTGGGACAGTTGCTGAAATCACTGCTTCTTTGGTGAATGCTTGTTACGAACACAGATGTAGACCCAATTAGCTTCCTCGACTCTGACTTCAGTGGGCTCCTCAAGGACTTGCAATGAACTTCACACTCTTTGGTAACATTTTTCAAGTCATTAGGTGGACATAAATAGGATTTTTAAATTGTGATTGTGTGTGTGTGTCTTCTATTTATGATGGGGTTTGAACAAAAGAGGGTTTCGAAGTCAATCCACTCTAAGTCTGGGACCCTAATAACATGATCATATTTTAATTTAAAAATTGCACTTATAAATAATAGCAAACTGACATTATTTTTTTAGCATTTGTCATGTACCAGACATTGTTTTAAGTGTTTTATATGACTTACACCATTTGATTCTTTCAGCAGTTCTGTGAGATGGGCAACAAATAACCTCATGCTCTAGGTGAGAGAAGAAACTTAGAGAGTCTAAGCAACATGTTTAAGATTACATGGTTAATATGTGGCAAAGACAGGGGTTGAAATGAAGCCTGTCCAACTTCAAAGTCCAAACTTTATCCCAACCACTGTGCTATTCTGCATCCAAGGACTATCTATGTACTGCCAACAGTATGGAGGACCAGCCAGGAGGATGTTAGCACTGAACGGAAGGAGGCAGTCCTTCTGCCTAATTCTCTGACAACCTGCTTCTTCACCTGGGTCTCCTGTTACACAGTCTGTAGAGGAAACACAATCCTTTTACCTTTTGAGCATAGGTTTATGGTTGACAGGAAAAGTGAGCACACAAATTTCCTATGAGGAAAAGATTTTATGGAAATTCATCTTGAATAGTAATGAACCTCCATTTCTGAGATTCAAAACCTTTTGCCTCTGTGCTGGTCAAACTGAGTGACAAGAAGTTTGAAGTACAGCTATTCAGTAGTTAAGAATAAACTCGTGAGTCTGATGAAGCTGCAAAACCCCACAAAAATAAGCCATAACATGAAACTGGACCTCTGAATGTATATTACAGTTTTCTTTTGGACAGAATCATTTTCCCACATACCAAAAATTATTAGGTCAATGCTGAAATAATTGTATTTTTTTGGTAAAATAACTACATAAGTTTAAGTAACTGTTTATAGTTGCAAATATGATTTCTTTCTCTTTAATGAGAACATGAAAATAGGTATGGTAATTCTTTAAGCCAGATCATTCATGTAAATGTATTAGTGCTTAGCCTGACTATTTGGTGAATAGGTTGGTAAGATTAAGCTAACAGCTATTATATATAAAAACAAACAAAAAACAGCTTTATGAACAACCTCATTCTCCATCAAGTAAGGTATCTATCACTGGTATTTCATACCACCCCCCCATGACTCTCTCATTTGTCTGCTCCCTGTCTCTGCTTGTTTCTTTAGGAGGCACCAGGAACAGGGTTGGGACCTCCTGTGTGGGAGGCAGGAGCCCAACTGCTTGAGCCACATCCACTCCCTTGGTATTTAGTTTTGTTTTGCATTTCATATATGGTCACTCATTGATGCTCAGAAACAAACTATATGAGGAAAAACTAATCAGAGTGATAGAAATTAGATTCCAATTTTAATATTATTATTTGTCCCTAGGTACAAAAGTGTGAACTTTTTTTTTTCCCCTCTCTTGCAGGGCGTGTGCCTGCTGTTTTATTTTTTTCAGTTTGGAAACTATCATCAACTTACGGAGGCATAGGAAGTGCAGGATCATGAAACTTTTATTCCCCATGAATCATCTGAGATTAGGGTGTGTATATGATGCCTCGTCACTCCCGAATACTGTAGTGTGTGTTTCCAAGGACATTCTCCTACACAACCACAACTTAACAACCCAAATCAGGAAGTTAGCATGGATGTATTACTTCTGCCTCATCCCCAAAACCCACTGCAGTTTTGCTAGTTGTCCCAATAATGTCCTCTATGGCCCTAGGATTTAGCTCAGAATCACACACTGCAGTTAGTTTTCCTGTCCCTTTAGTCTCCCTCGGTCTGGAACAGTTCCTTACTTTTTGCTTGACTTTCATGACCTTGACACTTTTGAAGGTTACAGGCCAGTCATTTTGTAGAATGTCTGTCAATTGGGGTTTCTGGTGGTTCCTTCTGATTAGATTCAGGTTATGCATCTTCGTCAGAAAGAAATATCACAGAAGTGACACTGTTCTCATTGCATCCTATCTGCTGGCTCACAATTTAAATTGTTCCCATTACCAATGATGCTTACTTTGATCCCCTGATTAAGTTAGGATCTAAAAGGATTTCTCACTGTAAAATTAGTCTTTCCCCTTTGAAATTAATCATTGTTTTGTGGGGAGGTACTTCGAAATCGTACAAATATCCTTTTCCTCATTAAAGATTCATTTTAATTGATTTTTATCTTTGTGGAATCATTGTTTCCTATTTTTATGCAAGAGTTATAATCTGTTATTATCATTTTTAAAATTTTTATGCTCAACTTGTTCCCACTTTGGCCAATGGGAACACCTTTTCAAGCTGGCTTTTGTGTTCTTTTGACACAGGCCCCTCATTCCACAAGCACTTTCTTACTTTCTTGCACAGTAAGATGCTCCAGGCTCACTTCATACTTTCCCTGCCCCAAATCCAGAACCAGCCATTTCTCCAAGGAGCTCTGTTCCTTTTTAGAGGAAAATGATATTTATAAATCTAGTTCTGTGTGCTAGGTGTGCTCCTTGCAAATAGGTGGGGAAAAGGGCTGCTGAGCTCAGTCCCTCTCAGTGGACAGAGCTAGAGAACGCACACCCTCACACACATGCACACACATGTACCCTCATACACACATACACAGTCATGCACTCTTGCATGCACATCCACACACACGCTCACACATATGCATGTACACGTTTACATATATTTCTATATTTATCTCCATATATTTAAAAATATGAGTTAACACCAGTAGCCCCACTTCCATAGCACTCATTCTAGTTTTCTCTCTTTTCATATTTCTCTAATAGTGGCACACCTGGTTTCCATTACCTTTAATAGATTTCTTTGTCTGATAAATCCCTCTGTATGTAACCAATCTCCCATCCCTACCATCACCCTCTCGCTACACCTACCTTTTCCTGCTCAAACTCTCACTCCCCAATCTGAGCCCCCGGCTGCCCCACGTGGACGCCTTGCTCACCCTGCTCAGGTCCCGAAATGCTGATGCTGGGCCACCTCCTTGCAAAGATTCCTACCCTCTCACTCAGCTCCCAGCTCCCTAACCAGTTCACCCCTGTCCTCTGTGTAGACACCGTCTTCATCCCCCTTGAGCTCTGGTAACCCACACAAGGCTGCCCGTCTGAATGGACACCCTTATTCTCTGCATCCTGCTCAGGTTCCTAGACCCTGATGCCAGGCCGCCTCTTCCATCCCTTTCAGAGTCTGACTTCCACCCTGGGTTACTTCTCCTGTCGATGCCCCCCTCGCCCGCTTTGGGCTCTGGTAACCTTTCTGTGTGGCTGCCCTCCTCATCCACAAGAGCTCCACATCTCACACAGCACCACCCCCATGTATAGACACTTCCTCACCCTGCTTGGGCTCTGACACCCCACCCCAGCTCCCTCCTCACCCTGCTCAGATTCTCACATACCCCAACTGCAGAAGCCAGCCTTGCTCTGCCCCACCTAATGGGTTTAGGATTAAGTTGTTCAGAGAGGAGGGGACGAGAAAGAAGAGGAGGAAGGTGACTTTTTATTTTATTTTATTTTATTTTATTTTTTTATTTTATTCTTTAGGATGTACTAGGGATTGAACCCAGGACCTCATGCATGGGAAGCAGGCTCTCAACCACTGAGCTACACCCAGTCCCCACAGGTGCAAATTTTAAGTCTTTCAGAGATTAATATTTTATCCTTTACATTAGCCATTCATTCATTCATCCAACAAATATTTATGAGCAGCTACTACATACCAGACACTAATAAGGTATTGCAAATATATTAGTAATAAAGATAGGCAAGGTCCATGCCCACGGAGCTTTCAGAAATAGAGGGTTGTGACAGGTCTATTGCTGTGTGGTCAGTAGAAAGATCCCTGGACTTGAAGTCAGAAAATGATTTAAACTGTTTTTCTTTCCTTTACAAACTGGGTGATCCTGAGCTAGTTGTTTAACTTGGAGCATCTGTCTTTGTCATCTGTAAAATGGAGAAAATACTTACCTTAAATATTGTTTTGAGGATTAGTGCAGATTTATATATAAAAACTGAAAACATGGTAGAGATTATTTTTGAAATATACTGAGACGATTATACTAAGTGAATAACAAAATAGAAGGTCCTGAAATCCAAAAGACATAATTCTAAGTATATAGGGCATCTGGCAACTGGGAGATCATTAGGTATCAGTGAAACTCTCTGCCCTCCTGGAACTCACATTCTATGGGGAAAGGTAGACTTGAGCATTGGAAATAAATCAGTCTTGAGGTGTGTTAGAAGGTCAGTGATATGGAAAAACAATGGGGAATGGGGAGTGCTGGGGGCAGGCAGGTTGCAATTTTAGAAAGAGTGGTCAGGGCAGGCCTCACTGCAAAGGAGTCACCAGAGCAAAACTTTGAAGGTAGGGGAGTGAAGCAGTGAGCTACGGCTATCTGGGGGGAAGAGTAGCCCTTACAGGTCGAGAGGGCTGAGGCAATGATGCTGAGATGCTCCAGGGATAGCACACTGGGCAGTATGGCTGGAGATAAGGAGCAGGGGGAGAGAGGACATGGAGGAGATCTCACCCATTAGAATCCAGATTCCAAACCCAGTTCCACCATTCTGACTTGCTGTGTGACCCTGAGCAAGTTACTTAACTTTTCTGTATGTTAGTTTAAAAATGTTGGTTTTTTTTTTTTAATGTGATTTGTCTCTTAATCCAAAATTCTGAATAACAAGATATTACAATTATTAGTATTTTAACATATTCAAATAGATAAACAAAAGACAAGACCTTATTATTTTCAGAAACCTTTAAAATATTGATAGCACAGGAAAATTTCTTGCTTCTTCCCCCCCTTAGTATTTCTTTGCAACATTGTGGTTCGCCATAATTTCATTGAGAAACAGAGGAAATTTGTAGAAGAAAGTCAGAAATTTGACTTTCCACCTTCTTTAGTTTTCCAAACTGGCATTTCGGGGAAAGATGTTAACATCTGAATTACTTTTCCCTCTCAGAAGTGGGTGTCTGACTCCCCCATCACCATAATAGGTAGTAAAGAGAATAAAGACCTCTAGTTTATAGTTAGGCCTGTTCTTCTTTTATCAGAACGCCCACTCACACCAGAGAGATTTATTTTTACAGGTCAAAGAGTAGTACACCACAGTATGCAGAATGCGGTGTTTTGGTTATCCTGCCTTTCATTTTATAAGTAACATGAGGACATTTATTTTTAAAAACACAAAAAGTTAAAGTTGGGTTTTCCTAGAGCCTTGTGGCCTGTTCCTCTGAACTTGTCACAATGTGGACATATTGAACAACTCTTTAATAATTGAAAGATAATCTCGACTACATCTTAAAAGGTTTAATTGTGCAGCTGTTGACATGTTGAAATGTTGAATTTACATGATGTACCAGACACACTCACAGGACTGAGATAAGTACTGGCCGGCTAACTCTAGTAAAAATATTATTTTATAACTAAAAGCAATAAATTCCGTTTTCAAGGGAAAATTATTTTCTGGACTATAGCACTGACAACGACTTCTGCATCACTTCAGGGTCAAGCTATTAACACAAAACACCAGGTTCAGCCAACAAGTCCAAAGCTCCTCATCTGTAGTCTACAGAACCAATCCAAGAATTTACAGGCAAGAGAGAAACTGAATGACTGTGTGGTCTCAAACTGGCAATATCAGCACGATAGTCCTAAGGGTATTTTATGAGGATGCCATTATGACCAACCCACAACACTCCTGTATGCCCAGTTTCCTTCCATGTAAAGTGAGATGCCCTTGCTTATTTCATTTGTTGAAGGTTATAAAGGTATGACCTGGCTGCTAAGAAAACTTTGTAATCTCGGGTTGCATTAACTGAATAAAACGTCTAGATCAAGCCAGCAACCAACAGAGCATTCAGTGCTTGTAAAACTGGCTTAGAATTATTTGTGTTTGGCTCTGGCTCAACATATTAAGATGGGCATTGAATAAAAGCTACAACCATAAAACTCCTAGAACAAAATGTAGGAAACACCTTCAAGAGCTTGTGGTAGGTGGTAAAAATTTCTTAAACCTTATACTCAAAGCAACGGAAGGAAAAAGCTGAATAGATAAATGGGACCTCCTGAAAATTAAACATTTTTGTTCTTCAAAAGACTTTGTCAAGAATAGAGGCCGCGTGCGCTGAGCTAGAGCCTGCAGCCTCCCCGCCCCTCCAGGAACTCCTGGCTTGTCCACCGTGGCCGACAGGGAAGCAGCCTTTGATGAGGCAGTGGAAGAACGTGTGATCAACGAGGAGTACAAAATATGGAAAAAAAACCCACTCCTTTTCTTTATGATTTGGTGATGACCCATACTCTGGAGTGGCCCAGCCTCACTGCACAGTGGCTTCCAGATGTAAACAGACCAGAAGGAAAAGATTTCAGCATTCATCGACTTGTCCTGGGGACATAACTCGGATGAAAAAAACCACCTTGTGATAGCCAGTGTGAAGCTCCCTAATGATGATGCTCAGTTTGATGCATCACACTATGACAGTGATAAAGGAGAATTTGGAGGTTTTGGCTCAGTTAGTGGAAAAATTGAAATAGAAATCAAGATCAACCATGAAGGAGACGTAAACAGGACCCATTATATGCCCCAGAACCCTTGCGGCATTGCCACAAAGACTCCATCCAGTGATGTTCTTGTTTTTGATTCCATGAAAACCCTTCTAAATCAGACCCTTCTAGAGAGTGCAACCCAGACTTACGTCTCTGTGGACGTCAGAAGGAAGGCTATGGGCTTTCTTGGAACCCAGAACTCAGTGGGCACTTCTTAGTGCTTCAGATGACCATACCATCTGCTTATGGGACATCAGTGCCATTCCAAAGGAAGGAAAAGTGGTGGATGCGAAGACCATTTTTACAGGGCACACAGCAGTAGTAGAAGATGTTTCCTGGCATCTGCTCCATGAGTCTCTGTTTGGGTCAGTTGCTGATGATCAGAAACTTATGGTCTGGGATACTCGTTCAAACAATACTTCCAAACCAAGCCACTCAGTTAATGCTCACACTGCTGAAGTGAACTGCCTCTCTTTCAATCCTTATAGTGAGTTCATTCTTGCCACAGGATCAGCTGACAAGACTGTTGCCTTGTGGGATCTGAGAAACCTGAAACTCAAGTTGCATTCATTTGAATCATATAAGGATGAAATATTCCAGGTTCAGTGGTCACCTCACAATGAAACTATTTTGGCTTCTAGTGGTACTGATCATAGACTGAATGTCTGGGATTTAAGTAAAGTTGGAGAGGAACCATCCCCAGAAGATGCAGAAGATGGGCCACCAGAGTTGTTGTTTATCCATGGTGGTCACACTGCCAAGGTATCTGATTTCTCCTGGAATCCCAATGAACCTTGGGTGATTTGTTCTGTATCAGAAGACAATATCAGGGAAACGATTGTGACTCCAGTGATTGGGCTCCCATCTACCATTTAGGAGGTCCAGGGTTCGATTCCCGGGGCCTCCTGGTGAAAGGCAAGCTGGCCTGTGCGGTGAGCTGGCCCAAACAGAGAGCTGGCCCACAGGCAATACTGGCTTGCGCGGAGTGCAGGCCTGTGCAGGAGTGCTGGCCCGCGTGGAGAGCTGGCACAGCAAGATGACACAACAAAAAGAGACACAAAGGAGAGACAATAAGAGACACAGCAGGCCAGGGAGCTGAGGTGGCGCAAGAGATTGAATGCCTCTCTCCCACTCCAGAAGGTCCCAGGATTGGTTCCCGGTGCCACCTAAAGAGAAGACAAGCAGACACAGAAGAAAACACAGAGAGCAAATAGCGAGCACAAAACAATGGGGTGGAGGGTGGGGGGAGTAAATAAATCTTTTTTTTTTAAAAAAAGGGAAGACAATATCATGCAGGTGTGGCAGATGGCAGAGAACATTTATAACGATGAAGACCCTGAAGGAAGTGTTGATCCAGAAGGACAAGGATCTTAGATATGTCTGCACTTGTGATTTTAAACTCCCTCTTTTTTCCTCTCAACACTGAGATTGATTTAACACCGGTTTTGACACAGACTTTGTTCTGCTATCCCTCTATAGCTACCATCAACAATGCTATCAGCCCAGACATTGGGTGTTTTCTAAATATTAACTGGGGGTTTTGATTCAGCAAAGCCACAAACTTATATTTAAATTTTCTTCAGGAATTTTCTAGAATCAAAACCAAGTCTGAAGTAGACACAGAAAGGGAAATATGTGTGTGGTCATTTTTCTTCTTATGCTATCTTCCCAAGTGTTTCAGACTCATTTACAGTTAGAGTGAATAAGGAACAGAGCCAAGTAGAGTAAGTGTCTAATACTGCAAGATATGTTTATTCAGGAAATAAGGGAGAGATTCAAGTCATATAGGTTCCTACTCTGAAATCATCATACATGACTTTACAGGACACACATTTTCCCATGTAGACCAGTCTCCTCTAAGTTTCTTCAGTTAAGTCAAGACTTTATTTTACGTGTTCCTCTTTCCTCATATATTTTTGCTCGTTAGTGTATTTCTTGAACTGTTTCATATTATTTCTTTCCTTTCTGTGAAATTGTTGTTTTTTAAACTTGTAAAGATGTTTGTTTTTACCTGAGAGTTCTACCACAGTTAGACTGTCCAGTTAAGTTGAGAAGAGTGAAGAGTGAATCAATAGCTATTTATTTTTAAAATTAAATTAATCCTGGATAAGAGTTAGCTTTTTTTTTTTTTTTTTTTTTTTTTTTTTTAGGAGTTAGTCCTTGACCACTAGATTGGTACCATTTCCTTTTTGGGTGACCTGTTTCACCAGCAGGCCTGTTACTCTCCTTGACTAACTGTGTAAGTGCTTATAATGGAATAAATTGGTTTTCTACATTAAAAATAAAAAACAACTTTGTAAAGAAAAAAAGGCAACTTACTCAATGGGAGAAAATATTTGGAAACCAGATACCTGATAAGTATTTGATATCCATTTTATATAAAGATATCATACAATGCAAGGATAAAAAGACAAGCAATCCAATTTAAAAACAGGCAAAAGTCTTGAACAGACATTTCTCTAAAGAGGAAACACAAATGGCCAAAAATCACATGAAAAAATGCTCAACATCACTATTAGGGAAATGCAGATCAAAACTACAATAAGATACCATTTCACACCTTATAGAATGGCCACTATGAAAAAAACAGAAAACTATGAGTGCTGGAGAGAATGTGGACAAACAGGAACACTCCTTTGCTGTTGGTGGGAATGTACAGCCTCTGTGGAAGACAGGCAGTACCTCAAGAAGCTGAATATAGAAGTGCCATATAATCCAGCAATCCTGTTACTAGGAATATGTTCAGAAGAACTGAAAGCAAGGATATAACTGACATTTGCACACTGATGTTCATAGCAGCATTATTCCCAATTGTTAAAATATGGAATCAGCCCAAGTGTCCATCAACTGATGAATGGAAAAATAAAATGTGCTATATATATATACAATGGAATACTATTCAGCCATTAGAATAAATGAAATCAGGATGCATATGACAATATGGATGAAACTAGAGGATATTATATTGAGTGAAATAAGCCAAACACAAAAGGACAAATATTGTATGGTCTCACTAATATGAACTAAATGCAATGAGTAAACTCATGGAGGTAAACTCTAGAGTAAAGATTACTAGGAAATAGAATGTGGGTTGAGAATGGGACTGATGCTTAATGTATGTAGCATTATAAATAAGGTTGATTGTAAAAGCGTGGAGATGCATAGAGTTGAGAGTGACAGTAACACATTATTGTGAGTATAACTATCACTGCTGACTTATAAATGTGATTGTGGTTGAAACGGATAGTCTGTGGATATAAATATCAATTGAAAGAAAGCTAGAGAATAATCTAGGGTGTGTATAACATAGTGATTTTGGTTGTGGATGAAGATTGTGGTTAATAGTATAAACATAGGGGAAGCAGATGTGGCTCAAGCAGTTGGGTTCCCACCTACCACATTGGAGGTTCCAGGTTCGGTTCCTATTGCCTCCTGAAGAAGACGAGAAGACACAGAGAGCACACAACGAACAGACACTGAGAGCAGACAGTGAGTGCAAACAATGGAGCGGGGGGTGGGGGAGAAATAAATAAATAAAGTATAAATATAAGAATGTTCTTCTTTTACAAAGTGCTGAGAATAAGGTGATACATGGGAAACTTATAGCTAATGTTACTTATGGATGATAGTTAATATTAATATTGTAATATTTTGCAGCAATGGCAAGAAGATATTATTTCAATACTAAGGGACAACAATAGGGGGGTATAAGGAGGTAGGGGATTTTTCCTTTTGGAGTAACATAAACATTCTAAAATTGACTAAGATGGTGACAGCACTACTCTGATGAAAATGAGAGCCACTGTGTATGTACTTTGAATGGATTGTACAAAGCATGGAAGTATGTAGCACAGGGAATCAAAAGGTGGATGATGAACTATGTTTAACAGGACAGATATGAGAACGTTTTGTCATGAATGATAACAGATATACAATACTATTATAGGGTGTTAATAATTGTGTGGGTTGGGGGAAAATGCACCAAATGTAATCATTACATTATAGTTACTATATGTACTAGGGCTAGAGTTAGTAGTAATATTTTGACAATGCTCTTTCATAGTTCGTAACAAATATTTCACAACAATGTAAGGTGGTGGTGGTGGTGGGGAAATGTATTGGAGCCTTGTATGATGATATGCATATTTTGTTTTGTAATTCACAACTTTTACTATTGTTTATATATGTTCATGTATGAATGATATATTCCAATGGAATTTAATTTAAAAACAACAAAATAAATCTGAAAAAAAAACAACAGATGGGCATTGATAACTTGGATAAGGTCTAGAGGAGGGGAGCAAAATGGTGAGGGGTCTAGAAACCATAGCCTATAAAGAACTGCTGAGGAATGTTTTACATTTTACTTAGAGAAGAGAAATCTTGGGTAACAGCTTCAGGAATTTGAAAGTCCATTTTGTGGAACATGGATTGGACTTATTCTGGGGATCTTCAGAAGTTGGTGTATAAATAATAGGGGAGCAGATTTCAGCTTTATGATAATTAAAGTTTTCTCAACACACAAAATATTCTGTTTGAATAATGTATCAGGTCACCAAATGTTCCCTCTCACAGGCCCTCCTTGACTCTGTTGAGGGGACAAGGGCCATGTTTTGTTTCCTGGGGGTGGGTAGTGGGGAGTAGATACATATAGCGAGAAGTAAAGACACTATTAACAAGGGTGGAAGGGGCATGTATGAGTTTGTTGAAAAGGGATTCCAGAATTACCTAAGAGTTTGGACTACCTGACCTAAACAATGCTAAGTTCCTATGGACTTTATTCTAGGCCTTATCATTTTCTCATCCCAGATTCTCTCTCTAGGGGGTCTTATCCACCCTTAGGACTTTACCACTCATTACCAACAGACCATCCATCTCACTGTTGTCTTATGAGTGCCAGGCCTCATTCTACTTGAATGTCCCACCAATACTTCAATCTCAACATACCTTAAACAGAATTCATACGTCTCTTCTCAAGCCTGTTTCTCCTCCTGTATTCCCTCTCTTGGTAAATTGCATCACCATCCAGTTGGTCATTCTAGGCAGAAACCAGAGTCATTCTTGACTCATCCTTCTCCCTCAATATAGTGGGGGCTCAATGTATATTTGTGGAAAGAATAAATTCATCCTTCCATTTGTTTACCTCTGCACCCCACTACCCTAGCCTAAGCCACTCTTATCTCTGGCTTATATTCCTTATGAGCTTCTTGACTTGCCTACTCCCCCCTACCCCCAGGCCTCCGGACCTTCTCAAATCCATTCATCACAAAAAAATCTGAGTAATATTTTTAAAATCCAGCTTTGATTGTATTAGTCCTCTATTGCTGTGGTAGTTGGCAAAAATGGCCACAATATTTTGCAGCTCCTCCCACCAAGCGATGATGGCCATCCCTTGAATCTGGGCTGGACTTTAATTTGCTTTGACCAGAAGGACACAGCAGAAGTGACAGTGTTCTGGGTGGAGATATCAAATAGCTTTGTAATGTCTGCGCTTGCTGCTCTTTGGATGATGCCCCCATGTGAACAAGCCTGTGTTAGCCTTCTGGAGAATGAGAGACCACGTGGGCACTGGAGGTGCCACAGCCAACAGCCAGCCAACCTCCAGGCCTTTGACTTAGGCCATCATAGACTATCATGTGCCACTTGATCAAAGATTTATGAGTGAGGCCAACAAAAGTCAGCTGAGCTGGCCCACCTGATCAAAGATTGCCCAGGCAATCTGTAGAATCATGTTCTAAATAACTGGTTGTCATTTTAATCCACTAGGTTGGGGGTGATTTGTGTGCAGCAAAAGTGAGCTGCTTTGAAAGCCTGCTTAGTTTCCTTTATTTTAGGTTTAAGTACAAATTCCTCAACATAGTCCATAAGGCCTGCATAATTTGGTCTTTTTAACCTTTTCATCCTTTTCTGATACCACTCTCTTTTGCTCAGCATTTCTCAAACGTGTTCTCTTTTATTTCCTCATATGGGCCTCCACGCATTCATGGAATGTTCCCTGCTATCATCCGCCTCCCTTCTGGCTAAGTCCTAATCATTTGTCATGTTTGGGCTAAAATATCAGTTCATTAGGTGAACTGTTCCTGAGCCTCCCACCTTCTCCTCCCTGGATTTGTTTGGGTCCCTCTGCTATGCTTATCAATTGCACCCTGCACTTAACCTTCATAATACTCAACCCACTTGCTTAGTTTCTGTCTCCTCTAGAGGGCAGAGGCAGCACTGTCTTGTTCTCATCTAAACCTCCAGGACCTGGCCCAATGCTGGTGTGGAATTAGTAGGTGTTGAATAACTAAACAAATCTTGGTTGAATGTCTAAATTTGGTTCTTTGAAGAAACCAGGATTGTATGATTCTGTGAATGCTGATAAATGCTGTCATTTTTTTATAGCTAATAAATTGGGCCAGTAGAGATGCTTTTGTAAATCATCTTAATTTGCCTCACCTCTACCTCAAAATGCATTTTTCTCTTTTTGTTTTCTCCATCCTTCCTTCCTATACTAAGAGAATCCCTATCCCTCTTCTCTTCCATCTATGTCATTATTATATCCCCTTTTAATCCACAAAGATCTTCTCTTCATCGATTGTTTCTTCTCCTACCTCTTCAATATCTTCCACTTTGCTTGCTCCTTCATTTTGGTCTACAAACATGCTCAAGGCTCCCATTGTAAAATTAAAATTCTTCTTATGACCTTGCATCTCCTAAAACAACTGCCATCTCTCCCTCTTTCCATCAACTTTCTTACAAGAATAGTCTATACTTTCTGACTCAACTTTACAAATTCCTTTTTATTCTTTATCCCACTGTATTAATTTGCAGAAACTGAGAATCAAAGAGAACTGATCAAATACTCTAAAAATATCCATACATTTTGACCCAAAGGTATGAATTCTAATAAAACAAATAGGGAAAGGTACAAAGAGTTAGCTACAAAGATATTCATTAAAGCATTTGTTATGAACATCTAATTACTGGGAATGATCAAATTAATTTTGGTACATTCATGCCGAAAAAATACTTTGCAACCACTTAAAATGCTAATGTGGGTGTCTATCGTCTCATATAGAATGTAATTAAAATAAGTAATTTATATGCCAGAGTAATAGATCTTACTTTCATTTTTTAAATATCTTAAAATTAGTTTTTGCCAGAACAGCCTAAGAAAAAATTTATTACAATTTCAATTTTCATTTTTATTTTAAAAATTATATATCCATCTCAAAATTTTGACCATAATCTTACATATATATGTACTTAAAAGTAGAGTCAACATTATAATCACATTCCATATTTTATTCTCCTTCTGTTTGAGTCTTTCTGTCTCTCTCAGTCCTCTTTCTTTTATGCTTACACATTCCTCTACATTCTTCCATGTGCACCCACCTTCACTCATTCTCTGAAACACAAACTCATCCTACATGTTTATAATTATCATCATCCTTGACAGTAATCCAGAGTTAACAAACAGATACCATCACCCTTAGCATCACCACCACCACCAGTATCACCACCACCGCCACCACCAAAAACCAGAACTATGATTCAGGTGGGTAGGGAGAGGTAAAGGAGCCACCAAACCGGGCGTCTAGTTTAATATTAATCCATAACCTTGTTAGCACTTCCCACGTCCAGGCACAGTGCTAAGTGTCTGGAATGCATTTACTCATTTAATCTTCAAAATTATTGAGGAGGTGTTTAATTTTATTTTCCTCATTGTGTAGACAAGGAAACTGAGACTCAAAGAAGTTAAATAACTTGCTTGAAAAAAATCCAGCAGTGAGACAGATCTTTAATATCCCCTGCTAAATCTATATTTTACTGAATGGGGAAGGATTGAGAGTGTGCATCAAAGAAGGCAGGATGGGGATGAGCTTCCCTGGCACCGGAAGGATTATAACCATCATTATAAATAGTGATGCGTTTGGAAAAAGACCTTGACCAAAAGGGGGACATATTAAATGCAAATGAGTTTTTATGGCTAAGAGATTTCAAAGTGAGTCAAGAGGTCATTCCAGAGGTTACACTTATGTACCTCTCAGGAGGCTCTCACTGACTGCCACAGTAAACAGTGCCTCTAGCAGGGGGGCTCCTGAGGGCTCTAGAGACATCTAGACACTATAGGCAGGGCAGACAATCCCAGGAATTCAGTACCCTGTCAGTGGACCTTCCCTTGGAATATATGATAGCCTATCACCTCAGTGTATTGGAGTTGGGCTCATTTATAATTTTCCTACACATGGCTTTTATGCCCCTTTTATGTGTATAATTAACACTATACACATTAAATATGAGTCCCAGAGAGTTAAATCTTCCAGCTTCTCATATGCTGGCTGAGCCCTGAATCTCAGCAGAGTTGCAACCAACACCTACTCTCCAGTTCATTGGGCTCTCCAGGGCAGCTAACAAAAGGATAATGACTTTTTAAAAAACAATCTTCTTACATGTGCAATATTACCCATATTCATATTTCACATGTGGTTTCACTATGTTATACAGTCCCGTGTTACATTTTTTAGCTTTCCTGCTAGTAATATACATGTCCTTAGACTTTCCCTTTCAACCACTGTCATACTCATATAATAGCTCTGCTAGTTACAAACACCATAATGTGCTTTCACCATTTTTATTCATTTCCAAAGATTTACAAACAACCTTTTTACCAACTCTGCACAGATTAACCCTCAGCTTTCCATTCTCTACCCTTATTCTATTTTCTAGGGACTTATATTCTAATTATTAACTCCATGAGTTTACACAATACATTTAGTTCATAATAGCGTAATCATACAGTATTTGTCCTTTTATGTCTGGCTTGCTTCACTCAACATAATGTCCTCCAGGTATATCCATGTTGTCATACGCTTCACAACTTCATTTTTTCTTACTGCTGCATAATATTCCAACTTGTGTATACACTATAATTTGTTTATCCATTCATCAGCTGATGGACACCTGGGTTGTTTCCATCTTTTGGCAATCATGAATAACGCTGTGATGAACATCGGTGTGCAGATGTCTGTTCGTGTCTCTGCTCTCAGTTCTTCTGGGTATATACCTAGTAACGGTATTGCTGGGTCTCATGGCACGTCTGTATTCAACTTCCTTAGGAACTGATAAACAGTCCTCCACACTGGCTGTAGCATTCTGTATTGCCCCCAGCAGTACATAAGTGTTCCTATCAATCCACATCCTCTCCAACACTTGTAGTTTTCCGACTTTTTAATAATGGCCATTCTAATAGGTGTGAAGGGATATCTCATTGTAGTTTTGAACTATATTTCCCTAATCGCAAGTGATGTTGAACATTTTTTTATTTGTTTTTTCACCATCTGTATTTCTTCTTTGGACAATTGTATATGCAAATCTTTTGCCCATATTTTAATTGGATAGCTTGTCTTTTTATTGTTGTGTTGTAGTGTCTCTTATATCATGGATATTAAACCTTATTGAATATGTGATTTCCAAATATTTTCTCCCATTGAGTCAGCTGCTTTTCACCCTTTTGACAAAGTCCTTTGAGGTACAAAAGTGTTTAATTTTGAGGGGGTCCCATCTATCTATTTTTTCTTTTGTTGCTTGTGCTTTCGGTGTAAGATTTAAGAAACTACTGCCTACCACAAGATTTTGTAGATGTTTTCCTACATTTTATTCTAGGAGGTTATGGTTGTGACTTTTATACTTAGGTCCTTGATCCATTTTTAGTTAATTTTTGTGTAAGATGTAAGCTAAGGGTTCTTTCTATCTTTTGAATATGGATATCCAGTTCTCCCAGTACCATTTGTTGAATAGACTGTTCTGGCCCAGCTGGGAGGGCTTGACAGCCTTGTCAAAAATCACTTGACCATAGATGTAATGGTCTATTTCTGAGTTCTCATTTTTGTCCCATTGGTCAGTGTGTCTTTATGCCAGTACCATGCTGTTTTTACCACTGTAGCTAAGAAATATGCTTTAAAGTCAGGATCGAGAGTCCTCTGACTTCATTGTTTTTTAAGACACTTTTGGCTATTCGGGGCCCCTTTCCCTTCCAAATAAATTTGATAATTGGCTTTTCCATTTCTGCATTAAAAAAAAAAAAAAAAAAGGCTGTTGGGATTTTTATTGGGATTGTGTTGAATCTGTAAATCAGTTTGGGTATAACTGACATCTTAACAATATTTAGTCTTCCAGTTCATGAACATGGAATGTCCTTCCATTTATTTAAGTCTCTTCACTTTCTTTTAGCAATGTTTTGTAGTTTTCAGAATACGGGTCCTTTATGTCCTTGGTTAAGTTTTTTCCCAAATATTTTATTGTTTTCATTTCTATTAAAAATGGAATTTTTTTCTGATTTCTTCCTCAGATTGCACATCAGTAATATGTAAAAACACTGTTGGTTTTTGCATATTAATCTTGTATCCCACCACTTTGCTGAACTTGTCTATCAGTTCTAGTAGCTTTGTTGTGGATTTTTCAGGATTTTCTCAATACAGGATCTTATCATCAGTGAATAGTGAAAGTTTTACTTCTTCTTTTCCTATTTAAGTGACTTTTATTTCTTTATCTAGCCTAATTGCTCTAGCTAGACCTTCTAGCACAATATTGAATAACAATGGTGACAGTGGGCATCCTTGACTTTGCTCTGATGTCAGCGGGAAAGCGTTCAGTCTTTCTCCATTGAGTACAATGCTAGCTGTAGGTTTTTCATATATGCATTTTATCATATTGAGAAAGCTTCCTTCTATTCTTTTTTGGAGTTTTTTTTATTATTATTATTAAGAAAGGATGCTGTATTTTGTGAAATGCCTTTTCTGCATCAATCGAGAGGATCATGTGATTTTTCTCCTTCAATTTATTAATGTGATTCATTGATTTTCTTGTGTTGAACCACCCTTGCATACCTGTGATAAAACTCACTTGATCTTGGTGTATAATTCTTTCATTGTGCTTTTGGATACAGTTTACAAGTATTTTGTTAAGGATTTTTCCATCTATATTCCTTTGAGATATTGGTCTGAAAAATTTTCTTTTTTCATAGTATCTGTGTGTGGTCTTGGTATTAGGGTGATGTTGGCTTCATAGAATGTGTTTGATAGTGTTCTTTCCTGTTCAATTTTTTGGAAGAGCTTGAGTGAGGTTGGTATTAGATCATCTCTGAGTGATTGGTAGAATTCACCTGTGAAGCCATCTAGTCCCAGGCTTTTCAGTTTGGGAGGTGTTTGATGACTGTTTCAATCACACTTGCGATTGGTTTGGTGAGGACTTCTGTTTGTTCTAGGTCAGTATAAGTTGTTCATGTATTTCTAGGAATTTGTCCATCTCATCTACATTGTCTAGTTTTTTGGCATAAGTTGTTCATAGTGTCCTCTTATGATCTCTCTTATTTCTGCAGGGTCAGTGTAATGTCCTCCCTCTCATTTCTGATTTTGTTAATTTGCATCTTCTCTCTTTTTTTCTTTGTCAGTCTAGTTAAGAGTTTGTCAATTTTGTTTATCTTCTCAAAGAACCAACTTTTGATTTTGTTGATTCTCTCTATTGTATTTTGTTGTGGTTGCTGTTGTTCTCAATTTGATTTATTACTGCTCTGATCTTTACTATTTCTTTCCTTCAGCTTGGTTTGGGATTAGCTTGCTGTTCTTTTTCTGGTCCCTCCAGGTGTGCAGTTAGGTCTTCAATTTAGGTCGCTCTTCTTTTTTTATGTCAGCATTGAGGGCTAAAAATATCCCTCTCAGCACCGCCTTTGTGGTGTTCCATAGGTTTTGATATGTTGTCTTCTCATTTTCATTCATCTCATGATATTTACTGAATTCTCTTGCAATTTCTTCTTTGACCTACTGATTATTTAAGAGTGTGTTGTTAATCTCCATATATTTTTAAATTTTCCCCTTTTCTGTTCATTATTGATTTCCAGCTTCATTCCATTATGATCAGAAAAAGTGTTTTGTATAATTTCAATCTTTTTAAATTTATTATGACCTCTTGTGAAGCAACATATCATATATCCTGGAGAAGGATCTATGAGCAGTTGAAAAGAATGTATATCCTGCTGTTAGAGGTTCAATGATCTATAAATGTCTTTTGGTCTAGTTCATTTATCATATCATTCAGGCTCTCTGTTTCTTTATTTATCCTCTGTTGAGATTTTGTATCTAATACTGAGAATGGTGTATTGACGTCTCCAACTATTGTTGTAGGGACATCTATTTGTCCTTTCAATTTAGCTAGTGTGTGCCTCATGTATCTTGGGGCACACAGGTTAGGTGCATAAATATTTATTATACTTTGTTCTTCTTGTTGAATTGCCCTTTTTATTAATATGTAATGAACTTCTTCATCTCTTATAACAGTTTTGCAATTAAAATAGAATTTGTCTGATATTAGTGTCACTACTACAGCTCTTTTTTGGTTACTATTTATGTGGAATATCTTTTTCCAACCTTTCACTTTCAACCTGATTGTATCCTTACATCTGAGGTGAGTCTCTTGTAGACGACACATAGATGGCTCATGTTTTCTTATCCATTCTATCAGTCTATGTCTTTTGATTGGGGAGTTCAAACTATTAACATTCAATGTTATTACTGTAAAGGCATTACATAATTCATCCATTTATCCTTTGGTTTTCCATTGTCATATCTTATTGTCTGTATTTTTACCCTTTAATTTACCCTTCCAAATAATCTTCATTTCTATACTCTTCTCCAAGTCTCTTGCCCTTGTTTTTTTCCTTTCAGGCTACAGCATTCCCTTTAGTATCTTTTGTAATTCTGGTGTTCTGATAACATACTCTCTCGGTTTTTGTTTGTCTGTGAAGACTGAACTCACCCTCATTTTTGAAGGACAGTTTTGCCAGATACAGCATTCTTGGCTTGCAGTTTTCCTCTTTCAGTACCTTAAATACAACATACCACTTCCTTCTTGCCTCCGTAGTTTCTGATGAGAGGTCAGCATTTAATCTTATTGAGTTTCCCTTGTATGTGTTGTTTTGCTTTTCTCTTGCTGCTTTCAAAATCCTCTCTTTATCTCTGATATTGGTCATTTTGAATAGTAGGTGTCTTGGGGTAGGTTTATTCATATTTATTCTGTTTGGGATACATTGTCCTTCTTGGATATTGATATTTGTGTCTTTCATAAAAGTTGGGAAATTTTTGGTCATTATTTCCTCAAATATTTTTTCTACCCCTTTTCCATTCTCTTCTCCTTCTGGGACACCAATAATGCATATGTTTGTACATTTCACATTTCCATTCTATTCCCTATGACCCTGTCCCATTTTTTCCATTCTTTTCTCTTTCTGTTCTCCTGTCTTTTCCAGTTCAGACATTCTGTCCTTGAAATCACTAATTCTGACTTTGAGCAATTCAAATCTGCTGATATGTGCCTCTAATGTATTTTAATCTCATCCATTTCATCTTTCATTCCCATAAACTGTTACTTTTCTTTGAGGCTTTCAAATTGTTCCTTATGTTCACCCAGTATCTTCTTAATATCCTCTATCTCTTTAGTTATATTTTCCTTCAATTCTTTGAATTGATTTAGGAGATTTGTGTGATTATTATTGATAAGTCTCTTAAATCGTGTATCTCATCAGGTTATCTGGTTTGTTTCTTTGGCTGGGCCATCTCTTCCTGTTTCCTAGTATAGCTTGTAATTTTTTGCTGATGTCTGGGCATCTGAATATGTTGGTGAATTTACTCTGATTGTCAATTTCTCTCTCTCTCACCTAGCATTTTTTTTCACATCGCTTCTTTGATTTTGTTTCAATTTTTTCTAAGTCTTTAAAATTGCCCAGCTTAAGTTACCAAATTCATGCCAGGGACTCACTAACAGGGTGCCGATTTTCTCCCAGGAGTTGAGGCTAAAGAGAGACCAAAAACAGTTTTTCTCCTAGCAATTTCCTGTAGACTTATGTTAACTTTGAGGATATGGCACTCAGCACTGTTAAGTAAGTCTTCTCTAAAATTTCCTCACACCTGTGATACTTCTTAAAAATAAGGCATCAGTAGTTGCTAGACAATTATACATAATGATCTCCTCTCTTTCTACTTAAGAATAGCTATTAATCTGTACTGCCGTGGACAGGGAAAACTGAAGGCTACTTCAGTTTGACCCTCTTTGTCTCCTTCAATCGCATAATCTGCTGCCAAAGTTGGATCATGTAAATGCTAAGTCACAGGGAAGCAGGGTTTAGGGAAATTATTTTGACAAAGGCATCTGTAGTATTTTACTTCTTCCCATGCAAATGGGGCTGGTTCCTATTCCCCAAGCTTGCAAGGCAATATCTCTTTGGAGTAGAAGGCAAGAAAAGAGGCTGCCCGCTTTGATGTTTCAATTTTGGTGTTGTACAATTTTTATAAAAATATGGTTTTTTAATGTATGCTTGCTAGATATTCTCCATTTGCCCCTCTAATTTTCTCCACCCATTCTCTGTGCTTTATGGACTGTATTACCCTGGCTCCCCTTCCTCTCAGGATTCCAGTTGGGCTTGACTAACAGGAGCAACAGGCAGAAGAACAGTGAATAGGAGGAGCAGTCCTCCAGGAACATCTTCCCCATGGTTTGGAAGTAGCTGTGCTTCTTTACTTAAGCCCACAGCTCCTGTTGGGTGATATCTCCATTGGCTCTCACTGGTTTCCAGTAACTGCTGCCTCTCTTGTCCCTTCAGGCCTAAGGAATGGTAACAGCTTCCTTGAGACCCTTCACCATCCCATTTGGATTCCCCTAACCTTGTCCACCCCTCTGAAAATAGTCCTCTCATTAAATTTCCTCAGTTCCCCTTTTGAGTGTGCCATCTCTTTCTGCTGGAATCCTCACTAATTTTATTTTTTAAAGGATGGGTATATTTGACTCTTGGCAGATTTTCAAAAATAAAATACATGGATCACAGAATTAAACCACTAAATTGATGTTTAATAGTACATGCATTTTATAGGAAATACAAAAATATAATTCAAGAAAATTTACTTACAATTTTTTAAAAAATCACAAAAGCTACCAGAAAGAAAAAAGAAAATAACTACCTGAAATAAAAAGTAATGCCCAATACATAATTTTGGTCCCATGTGTAAATTAGACTGTAGCTTTGATGAATTATTAAAAACAATATCTATTTATACAGTGTATTTTAGGTGCTCAAAATGCTTTCTGAATAAAAATAAAAATCCATGGTAGGGGAGTGGATGTAGCTCAAGTGGTTGAACGTCTGCTTCCCATGTACGAGGTCCTGCATTCATTCCCCAGTACCTACTAAAATAAAAACAAACAAACGAGAAAACCAACTCTCATTGGGGAGTGGATGTAGCTCAGTGGTTGAGTGCCTGCTCCCCATATACAAGGTTCTGGGTTCAATCCCCGGTACCTTATTTAAAAAAAAAAAAAAAAATCAGTGATAATGCTGTTAGGAGATTGGAGGTATGTTGTAAATGAACTCTCAGAGAGGAAGCTCCTGGGGTTAAAGTGTTTGATGAAAGCAGAAGATAATCATCTAATACTCAAGTTGCAACACTGCCTGTACCTGAGTAGGCCTTGTAAATCCACAGGTTTGCAGAGAAGATTGCTTCTCTCTCTGTGAGTGGCTCTAGAAAGGGCTCTTCCCAAGTTCAGAAAGCCATTAGATTTGGTGTAAGCAATGTGAAATAAACAAACCTCTGCCCCAGGGAGAGCTAATTGACTCACCCTGCCTTTCGAAGTCATCAAATTCTAAACCTGAATATTTTTTCTTGATTCAAATCCAAGCTGACCTGACATTAGCATTAGGACAATCCCACTTTCAAAGTTCACAGACACTGAGGAGACAGGGATACCAAACATTTAACCGAATTATACTGAGAATGTAGTGATGCAGATGGTATCTGCCCTCCCAGCTCAGGGTTGTGGTCTCTGCCAGCATCTTGGTTTGGGGTTGGCCCAGTTTCGGGAGCTTTGGTATGCCTCTAAGTTGTCATCTATCCAACTGCTTCAAGATTCAGGTCTTCTGGAGGCTCTCTATATCTTCTAACCAAACTCAGGTCCCTATCAGATGTTTGGGGATTCCAGACCGCAATTTTCACACCATAATTTCCCAGTCTTCTCTAGGGAAAGATCACTTGGGCCATATGAACCATCCAGGAACAATTCAGCTCAGAACCTACTGCTTGGGCCATCCCTTTTCTGGACACCTAATATTAGGCTGGCATTCTGAGGTAAATATCCACTATCGTTTCTTTCCCTCTTTATATTGCATTGGTTGGAGTAGGGAAGGGAAAGTGGGGTGGCAAAGGATAAAATCTAGGTCTTCTTTCAACACAATTCATTCTCTAATATATGAGGCTAAGTTCTGTTTCTTTTATTTAACTTGAAAATGAGTCAATAACTTAAACCAGTATGTCTGATGTGGATGGGGTTTTTAGAAAGGAAATATTTACATATCTCTTCTAAGTAATTTTTTCCTAAGGACTTTTACATTGCCATTAATAGTAGGTGATTAACTACTACATAGGATTTTAACTTGAGATTCCTACTATGTCTATATTAGTGCAAACAGAATAACAGGATTTAATCATTCAATACAGTATAAGGAACAGGAGTAAATAAGGAAACAAAATTCTATAAATTGATCAGTTCTCAAATAAATGTCTTAAAGTCTTATATTTTGGGCTCTCAGAGTGAATCCCCTGTTCTTCTGTTCTCGCCAGTGATATTAGGGCCAATTTTGCTTTTTATTTTATTTTTTTAAGATCTCAGGCATTATTTCAGAATTTCTTTGGGCAGTGGGTAGAAGACAGTTAACATTTTTATTTGGAGAAAAATTATCATCTGATAAAAGGCATCAATCTTCCAGATTCAAAGTAACCTCGGAATTTTATGTTTAGGAATTATCAATGAGCTTAATTAGTCCCATTTAGAACAATTTTTCAACTGTAGAAGAACAGAGAAGATGTATTTACATGCCAACTTTCAATTAATTTGAATTTTGCCTGGCTTGTTTAAATTTGCAGAAAAGCAAACCATTTATTTATTCTTCTAAATAAAAGAGCATATTTGATATAGTTTATTTGTTTCAGAGCACACTGGTGCCTGCACTGGTTTGGAATCTAATGACCGCCTAGTTTGATAGCTTCTTATAGGAAATGGTTTAGGGTAAACATTCAATGAGACCTAGGAAACATCCTTTTTTGGTTTGTTTGTTTTGTATATTAGTACTCAGTCAAGGGAAAGAAAAGATTGTTTCACAATTTTAATCATACTAGAAGGGTAAAAACTGAAGGAAAAAACATCCTCAAATACCAAACACTATATTGACTATTTTAAACTCTAATTGCAATGCAACCACATTTTAAAAACCTGCCAAGCTAAATATAATATTTTCCACTTTCATCTCATTTAAAAGAGACTATGTCTACCCTAATTACCAAATGTTTGTTGGGGGAGTTTATCAAAAGCTATTCCACATTGGAACTTTTGTTTTATAGTTTATTTTTGTAACATTTCAGATGAGTTTACACAGTAACTAAGATATGATTAAACAGTGCAAATGTACTGAAATATTTTGATGTTGAGTTTCCACCATGCCAAACACTTAGATTTAGAAATATATTAAGATATGACTCACTGTTACATAATTTCCTATATTATATGAGTCAAACCATGTTCCCTAAATAAAAATATAGACAGATGAATTTTGCTACAAGGCATCTTGTAAAGTTTATGTTAGCCATGGTTCTAACATCAGCATTAAAGGAATTCCAGTATATCTGAATAATGGGCCAGATTTTTCAGTTTTAACCCAATATTTGGCTTCAGACACAGCCACATATATCCTGCCTTGGAAATATAATGAAGAGTATTAATAACTTTCTCTTATTTCTTGTTGAGAAGAAAATTCCTAAAGTCTCCTTGATTACTATTAGCACAAATGGACATTGTAAAATAAATAATCTGACAATTTCACCCATAGCTCCTGGAGGACTAGAGAACAAAGCTGACAAGATGATAATCAACTGAAATGTCAACCAACGACATTAACCACTATTCTAAGAGTAATACTGTAGTGACGTGAGAGTTTTCCACATACACAGTAAAAAGTGCCTGTGCTTTTCAACTTCATTGTTCAAACAAAGGGTTTGTTAAGTAATCACAGGACCATAGGCTTGGCTGCTTCCACATATTGACTACCTGGAGAATACATATAAAGTTTTATTTGACTGACTGTACACTGTGTGTTTATAATGTGGTAGCACAGAAGATTAAAATAGAAAAGACAATTACGATTTAGGATTTAAAACAAATTACAAAACCACATGCTTTCTCATTCAACAGGAAAGCATAAATCAAAAGGCAACTAGAGCTTAAATCCACTTGTTCTTGTAAAGGCCACGAAACATGCTCACTGAGGGTAGATTTTACAGATCCCTTCTGACACCTTCCATGAAGTGCCTTGTCAGCACATCTGTAACCCAGGCCATTGCTTAAATGTTTGTTTACTCGATTTTATTAGGGTGGCTTCTTTTTGTTTATACGCGAACATTTCATTTCTCCAAGGAACCATTTCAAAATGATCTTTCAGATGCAGGCTAACTAAGCACTTCTTAACTACTGTTCACAAGGGTCAGTCTGTTTACTGACATTTGACTGTGTAGAACAGGAAGTTTGTGCAGCATCTTGTGTTTTTAATGAAATCCGACAACAGAGGACTGAACGTATTAGTCTCAGAACAGGAGGCCTAAGAATGGCAAAAACCCAAGGATCAATAATTGAATTAATTGATAAAAATCTAAGAGCTTGGAGATCCCACTTTTCCTTTAGGGAAGAGTCTTCATTCATATAGGCAAAGATCTGTAGGAAGCAAAGGAGAAAAACAATGTTAGTTTTTATATTGTAGCAGTGGAGATGTTTAGATCATTTCATTCTATTTTAAGCAAAGTCATGTTTTGTGAATATTGGTGGTGATGTGGGGGAGGGGTAATGAAATCTTACCACCTTCCATATGTAAATCATAACACAATGAATGTACTTTCCCCCTTGAACTCAACAAAAGCGTGTTTTCTGTGGATTTTAATTAACATTAGCATCATGCACAATGTCCCAGTCTTCTCATTAAGAATGGAGGGCGAGAAATAAACCTTTCTTGGCATCTGGAATAGTATTCTTTTAATAATATAAACAATAATAATGATAATATTCATAGCAACTGTTTGTCAATAACCTAATCTATGTGTCATGAATTGTGCTGAGTACTAAACCCACTTTATTCCTAAATTGAAGCATAGGTATTACCTCCCCCTTTGACAAATGAGGAAATGAACTTGAGGAAGGTTAATAACAACACATTCGTTTACTTAGTCTGATTTAATTATCACTGATTTAATTCAGTGAGACAGTGGAAGTAACAGTGGGTCTGAAACCTGGCTCCATACATAGCTTTGGGACCACAGGCAAGAAACTTAACCTCTCTGTGCCTCAGTTTCTTCATCTTTAAAATGGGTATAATAATAACAATACCTACTTCATAGGGTTTTGGGAGGATTGTGCAACGTAATACATCTAAGGTACTTAAAACTGTGCTCGGCATAATAAGTACTCCATGATGCTAGTTGTTATTATCTCCATTTTGCCAGTGAGGACACCGTGGTGCAGAGAAGTTACGTGGCTTGCCCCTGTTCCCAGGGCTAATTAGTGACTGAGTCAGGAAACAAATTCCAACTCCCCTGATGCCATTGCAGGCCACCTGTATTAGAGCAAAGGTCTTCAGAGCAGTGTGCCAAACACTGGAAAGCTTACACAACGATCAATACCAGCTCTGATCTGATTCCTTAGATATTTATGGGGCGACACAACTTCTTGGTCAGATCGAAAAGAATGGAACAGTCCATGCTTGACAAATATCAAACACTTCAACATAACTTACAGAAAAGAGGAAAGCAAATGTAAATCACACCCAGTCATTCAAGACCTTCACAATACTCCAAGGACGTTCTTTCCAATGAAAGCCTGTGAATTAGGGAGCTATTTCCTCTTTCTTTCACCAGAAAAGGAATGGTTTGTTTCCTTTTCCTCTGGTACTTACTCTGCAGGCATCCGGCATCTAGATCTACAAAACAAGTTGCAGGGAGAGAGAAGAGGAGTCATCTTTGGGTTGCTTATGTTAGGGCAGAAAGGTTTGGCAGCCATAAGTGTTTATGCCAGAGAGTCTTGGCATAGGGAATGGAGAAAAAGACTTGGCAGATGAGTAAGGAAAAAGAAGAATTGATGGTGTGGTTCCCAGATTATAGAGAGAAGAGGAAAGAGGACAGTTAGGTGGGAATATGCAATGGGGCAATAGCTTTCTTGTCAGCTAAACCATTTTGGATGTGAAATATATAGTACTTATGTGGTATATTGAAGGAGTGTTTTCAGAGGTTAAAAATTCAGAATAATTTGCACATAAATCTGATTAGACTATATTGATCACTATACAATGCATGCACGCACACACACACATAACTGAGCAGAAAAAGTATGTAGCTGAATTTCTGATCTAGTTGGGTGAAATAACAATGAATTGACCAGTCAAGATGGCCAGTGTAGAGAGGCCTCAGCATCCCTAAATCACAGCTTCACACATCCAGATGAGTCAGGCTTCCAGTGGGGAGTAGTCCACACCATAGTTCCTAGTCCCTTTAGAGCGTGACAGAGCAATGAGAAGTGAGAAATGGTTTTAGAAGATGAAGCAATTCTGTACTCTTTGCTTCCTTTCCTTTTCATCCACTATGCTGGGTAATTTTTAGAATTGCTTAAAATTTGCATTTCAGGAGGTAGCCAATATTTTATAGAAAACAATCCCTTCTTTCCCACTTCAGTGACCTTTCAAGACATTGGTATAGGTTTTCTCTTCTCCTGCCTCCCCCTTTTTTCCTTTGGTTCTTGTCTTTTGCCCAGGGTTCACCATTTTTGATCTTTGGATACTGTGCTTTTAATTAAAGATTGACACAATCAAGCAGTAATGTTTCAGCGATATTCCGGAATGCAGTGTCAGGGTTGGTATAATTTATGCATCTTTTTGCATTCCCTACTGAAATATTTATTATTAGAGAAGCAACCAAATGCTAAGTTAAGCAAGTCAAAGTAAGTTTAAATTCCTTAGGACAGGCTCTTCCTACAGGGTTTTGCTAAGAGTATAGAGCTTGCTGTGACACCTACAAAGCAGTACAAGTGAAATTTAGTATTATTTCAGCACTGTCTTCTGTAGAAACCTTGTAGCCTCCCATGGAAAACTTCACTATGGCACTGGCATGGTATTTGAGCTACTTTCCTACTGTCAATGGCACTATATAGCAGGTTCAGAAGTTTAGAGCAAATGAGAGCTTTTTTGTTGCTCATTGAAATCAGCTGAGGAGCTTTAAAACTTTCTAATACCTTGGTACCCTTAGAGACTCTGATTTAATTAGTCTGGGCTTTGACCTGGGCATTGGGATTTTTAAAAGCCCCCTAGGTGATTTTCATATGCAGCCAAGGTTGAGAACCACTGCTTTATGTAGAGCAGAGGTTCTTAATAAGGGGTCCATGAGCTTGAATTGAAATTCAAAAAAGCATTATTCTTGTGGGGACGTGTTGGTGTGGGTATGATATATTTATTAAATAATATACAGTACAGTGTGGACTTAGTAAGGCATCCATGGTTTTCACCTGACTGGCAAAGGGGTCCATGAACCCTGATTTAGAGCCTTACTTAAAACCTGAAATAAAATTTTTCATTTATCACACTTAAAAACAAAAGACCCAGTTAAGCCTGGCCAATCAAACAAATGACTTTGGGCTTCCAGAATTCAGCTGTTGATCACTTATAGATAATCTGTTTTTCCTTTGGAAACTGAATCCTATGGACTTAGCAACTAACATTTATTGAACACCTGTTTTGTGCCAGTCATAGTGCTAAGCAATTTGTAGGTAATATTCTGTTTAATTCTTATACAAACCCACAAAGTATTATTACCATTTTAGAAAGGAGGAAACCAAGTCTTAAAAATCTTAGTTAACTTGCCCAAGATCACACACTTGGTAAGTAGGGGAGCCTTGTGAAGTCAAACTCAAGTAGTGGGACCCCAAATCTTTACTTTTAGCAACTACAAACTCTGTAGCCATCAATATAAAAAACCTACGCTGTCTGTAAATTTTCACAGGAAATTCACAATTGACTGACAATTCTGACCTTGCAGGAGACTTCCCTTCAAAGGTATCAACAAAGATTTATAGATATCACTGTTCCTATTCACAGATTTTTAAATCCTGGCTATATCTAAGTAGCTACTTGGCTTTTTCTGGTGCCTTTTTTTTCTTCCATACTATTTCACAGCTAAGTTACAGGAATAGATTCTTCTACGTTTATCTGCCTTGTGAAAGACGTTAGGGTGTCCTAGTTATAGGTTTTCCATCACTAGTTCTTTAAAAAAAAATTTGGTGGGGGGAAACCATTTTTGAGGTATAGGATGTTTTAAAGAGATCCCTTCTCCAAAATCACAGTTGTTTTATGGTAGAAGGAAACAGTGGTCTATTTGCCATCAGAAGGAAAGACTGGGCTCCAAGACTAAAGTGTGTCCTCTGCCTTGTGCTTTAGGGCATTCCAGAAACCAGAGCTGGGAAAAAAAACCCAGAGCTAATGCTAGGGTTTAGAGCTCTGGACAGATATATTCCGGTGGTGGCTCTTAACCCTTTTAGAAAATAGGCACCAATAACCCCCTACCCAAGATTCATATAAACACAGGATTTTGCAAATGATTTCAGAGAGATTCATGCACAGTCTGTGGGGTACAGGTTAAGAACCCTGCCCTAGAGGAAGTTTCAGGTTTTTTCTAATTCACTTTCCTATACCCTGGCCCTTTCCATCACACATATGTCCCAACATCAGGATTCTTAAGTTTAGCTCTTTGTTAGAGAGGGACAATTTTAGGCAACAAAATATCCCAAGAAAAATGGAGCTTGGAAACCTTGGTAATATAAATTAAAGTACAATGGACAAGAGCTCAAAATAAGGATGGGAAGTAGTGGTCAGAAACTTCAAATTAGAAGACAGGATAATCCATGGAAACTAGCAGACCAAGATGCAGATTAATTGGGTCTTATGCCCCTAGCTGGAAAGGCACCTGTTGATTACCTTCTTGAAACACTATCTCAGGAGATCAATCCCTCACTATTTCTATTCTTTCTTTTTTTTTTTTTTTTATTTTTTCTTAAACTTAATACTGTGTTGGGCTCTTGACATACCAAAGAAGAAATATACCATTCCCAAAAGATGTTTTTCTTTAAGCCAAGGTCCTGGCCTTAATCATTTGAAACAGCAGTCATGATCGATTTGACCAAATTGACAGAAGATCTCTTTTGGCAAAAAGGACTGTTTCTTGTTGTTTTCATTCTTAAAACCAGTGTAATTGTGTCTTTATTCACAACCTCCATTTCATAATGTCAAATGGCAAAGGAAAATGTGTTAAGTGAAAACACTCATATAGGGGAACTTTCTCTTAAAAGGTAATGTGTATTCAAACTGTTTCTACAATCCCCAAACACATCATTATTGGTACATGTAAGATCAGGGCCTTCCAGTTGTTCTTGGATATTAACTTCTGTAAAGATCACTGTGGTTATGCATAGAGATTTCTGGATTTCTCTTTTACCCCTACTAGAATTGCGATCTTTCAATCAGCCAATTTCATATTAGTTTTTCAACCCTCATTCATGTTACATTTTACATAAAGAGAACCAGGAGTCAACAGGAAACTCCAGTACTACTTACTTTAGTTTGTTCTGGATTGCAAAGATCAGATTCCCACTAATCAGATTTACCTAGAAATTATAGCCCTAAGGAATTTCTAAAGATGAAGACATTTTTATAATGAGGCAATCAGTGGTTCACTCTTGAAATTTTAGAACCGAATAAAATGCATAAGCACTTTATCCTAATGGCATGTGGAAAACAGTTTAAAATGACCAGAAGCTATCCACAATTATTAGTAAAGTGGTGAGAAAGTGGCTTGATGTGGGTTGGAAATTAAGACACAAACAATATCTGAGGGAGAATGGAGGTCTGATATATTTCCTGTACCCTGTTCCATTTCAGGAAGAAAGTGTCTATCTCTGTATAATGATGACAAAAGCTGATTAACATATGGAAGAATTAATTAATTTATACAATATTCCTTCAGTGCATAAACTGTTTGGGATATGTTGTTGGTCCCATGCATGATTTTATATCTGACAGCCAAAATAATGCCATTTGCTAAATACTACATGCTTTTCTATTACTTAAGAAATGTTTTATGTCTACCAATGGGAGATTTTATGTGAGGAATAATCTGATAATTTCTTAATTTAGACCAGCATTTACATTAGCTGATCTTTCTAAGATCTCGGTCTCAGCCTTTTATGAGTCTGAAGAAGTTAAAGGAAATTACACACTTGGCCCCAGCTTGTTCCCCTTGATTTGACACGCTGGTTTTTTTTTAAAGCTAACAAAATGGAATGAAGAGGCAACCTGGTCCAGATATTTATAACATCTTCACAGTAATCTTGCAAAGTCTTGGATTAATCTTTTCACTATGACACCCCTGGAATAAGTACTTCTCTTTGATAGTATTGTAGCTAAGAGCATGGGCTCTGTGTTCAAACTGCCTGGCTTTAAATCCCAGTTCAACCACTTCCTAGCTGTGGGACCCAGGGCAAGTTATTTGTAAAATGGAAATAACAATATTATCTATTTTACAGGATTGTTACAGGGTTGTTGTGAAGATAATGAGTAAATGCATGTAATGCAAACTGTTAGCCATTCTGATGTTGATAATAACGATGATATTTGAGGTTGAACTGTGTTCCAGGGTACTGAGCAATTTACATTTTGATAGTTCCATGTCCCACTGGGTATGGTTATGAACTCTTCTCCTTACTTGGCCAGTGGTTTGGCTGATTTTGCCAGCCATAGAAAGCAGCTCTGATATCCTGAGGAAGGAATAAGGCAGAGCTAGGGTGGATTGACAGTATTTTCTGGGATAGAAGGAGGAAAAGTCGTTGGAATATCACATTAATAATTATTTGTGGATTCTTTTTAAGAGGGCTATCTTGAAGATAAATCTTGTTTCAAGCTTCAGAGGAACTAAGTTGACTTCAATAATTAAACAGGAGAATGATCACATGTTGAATTCCATAAATAAAAAAATTTATTAACTTATAATTCGCTACATATAATAAAAATGCTTTTTATACTATAACAAAAAATAATTATTTTACATTAATTACATTCTGAATTGGTAATATTTTGAATATATTGGGTTAAATAAAATCTATGATTAAAATTAATTTCACCTGTTTCTTTTACTTTTTTTGTTAAGTGGCTACTAGAAAATTCAAAATTTCACATTTGTGGCTCACGTTGTATTTCTACTGGATTGTACTCTGTTAGAGGAACAGGAGAATTTCTGAAGGCAGCCATAAACCTTTGCCTCATCTCACAGTGCCCCCCAGTCAGGGCAAATGGAAGTAGGAGATTGGTGTAGGCCACTTCTGACCACAATTCTTGTGTGGGCCAAGTAGAATAAAAGGACTTGGGGGGAGAAAGTACCTTCCGGGTAATATACTAAGCTTTTTGAAATAGCAGAATGTATGAACCAAATGGTAGCTGTGAATTTTGAATTGTCAGATAAGCTCTCCAAGAAATAAGTTAAATAGGGATAGGGATAAAAAATAGGGATAGGGATAGGGATAAAAACACTTTATAAGGTTTAAAGTGTTATGTAAATGCAAGATATTAATATTACAGTCCTGATCTTAGAAACCACTAATCTATTCACAAAATAAAATTAGTCAAAAGTCAATGTAAGTTTCCTTATTTAGAGATGACCCATTTAAAGTATGGTTCAAATATCTGTTTTGAGCCTAGGGGATTATCTATACCTTATCTGGATATGGTGTCTTGTTAGCCCAAAGGTAAGAAGTCAGTTTGGCTGGCTTTTTAATCCTGTCTCTAGGATTTTCTCCTGTTCCTTGTCTGAGAATCTTTGTCATGCATAGAAGCAAATCTAGATGATTTTTGCTGAAAAGTATCAATGCCAAGAGGTGCCTTGGGGAGCTAAATAAAGCCCCTGCATAACTTCACCAGGCTCTCTAAACCATAACCAGGCAATTTGTATAAGAACACAGCTTCAAATCAAACCCCCTATTCCCTCACCTCTTCTAACCATTTGGCAACTAAGCCCCTTCCATTGGCAACTCTGAAGTTGTCACTGGCCTAATATTAAATGAGGGGAAAAAAAATCTAAGCCGACTTGAAAATCAACATATGGCAATGACAGAGTTCTTGTGATTAAAGACAAATTTACATGAAAACAGGGGAATCTGTTGGGAATCATTGCCTTGATTTTTAAAAATACAGTTATGCTGTGGGTCCAACATGGTCAAAAGGGGAGGCCTTTATCCTCTCCTCCTCTAAAGGGTTTAAGTAAGAGAATAAGGGTCCTTTTAACAAGTGTGTGATGAACCCTGAGCCCATTGCCAAGCTATTTAAGCAGCTGGGGCTGGGAGATATTTTTGTGTATAAACTTACAAATGTCAGATAAAATTCCAAGAACTGACACCCTAATTCCCTCCAGTTCAAGACAGGTACTCCTCAATTCAGGAATGCCTCAAATTGAATTCTAAGTTGTTTAATGGAATTTGAAAATGTATTTCCTCACAGATAACATATTTTGCATCCTAATTACAGTTCCACCCCCAAAAAGTCGTTTTCACCCATAATTAAAAGGCTCTACCCATAAAGCAAAACAAAACAAAACAAAAGGCTGCTGGTTGCTGAGGGCAGTTTGGGAGACACAGCTTTCCACAGGCCTAGTTCATTTTGTAAGAGAGCACATTTTACATACTTCGTCTCATTCCTACCAAAGTGTAACTTACTGATTCAGACCAACTCCTGCCCTGATAAAAGATGGGGGAGAAGTGTGACAACAGTGGTAATAGCGAAGAAAGTGAGTTAACCGTTTGTGGGGAAATGGATCATATCCAGACTTCCTGGACCCTGTAGTCTTTCCCTGCCCCTGAGGATGGATGTATAAAGATAACCAGAAGGAGGGAGGGATGGAGGAGGCAGGAGAAAGTGACTTCTTTTCCAGCTTCTGCAGGTCAGAATGGCTCATGCCAATCACTATCCATGTCTTCCTTTTCTCCGAGGTTGTGGCAGATGGGAATTGCTGCCAATTGCTTATTTCCTGCAGGGTCAGTCTTGTTCTTCGGAAGATTAGAAGTGGAGCTGCCGAAACTCTGAGTTCCTGGCCCTCTGTAAGAGGCCAGCACATGCTAAGACACATCCCAGGCTCTGCTACCTGAGTCACACCTTAGGAGGCTGTAGAACTAACTGCCCAGGTGGTCTCAGACCAGGACAGCACCCAGGCCAGAACTTGGGCTCCTGTCCTTGGTTCCCCAGGCAGCCTCTGGCCTGGTGAGTTCATGGCAAATCCTGAACTTGTCTAACTCTCCCATCCCTGAGATGGTCCAGCCATGCCTGGGTGCACCTTTGTGCTCACATTTGAGCTGTATTTATTTCTGACTGTGACAGGAAGAGAAGATTTTATAAGGGTGCAAATGCCTCTTCTGGAAGGATCTGGAAACCTTATCAGGGAGTTTCTTCAAACCACCACCTTTTCTTCAATCATTATGGTCATGAATTTTCATGGCCACAAGTTACCCTCACAAAATGTAAATTGGGAAACCTGTAAACTAGGTGTTTGTTGAACTTTTAGGACAAATAACAAATTCTCTGGACTTCTACAATAGGGACCCTTCTCACCTGGGACCATTCTTAATGGCAGTTGGAGGACAACAGGTTGAGGACCACATTCTGCCTTGGAAGAAGCAAAAGGCAAAACATGGAGAACTAGCCAGAGGAGATGGAAGGCACAGGGAGGCAAACTACAGCTCAGGGTATGCAGGTTGTCACAATGACACCACTCACCTAAAGGCACAAGGGGCTGCCTCTTCCAAAGGTTCCACGCCAGGCTAGCCAACAGTGGGGCCGGGACACTAAATAGGGGGACAGGGCTGGCTTAGAGGAGGGCCAAGGTTTACAGTAAGAAAAACACTAGCATAATGACGCCCTTAAGCACTGTTTGGGGAGGAAGGAAGTGAGGGGAAGGTGAGAAGTGGGAGGAGAAGACTATAGATTGTTACAAATTAGGACATATTTTTACAAGTTGCCAAAAGTTTGCCTGTCGGAGGAAAGGGTGTGGGTGAGAGGGGAGGATGCCAGAGCTGGACTATGAAACCGAAATGAGTGACTTACTGTGAAAGGGAAGGAGCAGACGGCAAAGGTGATAGTCATAATGGCCAGGAGAATGAGGTGGTCCGTCTCCTCCGCCATGGACACCCTTTCCCCTCTCCTGCGAGTCCCGGGGCCGCCCAGGCCGCTACCTAAGGAGGGCCCGCAGCGGCTTCTCCTGCCCCGGCGGTGCATGCGGACCAGATTAAGGATGACACTGAAGTTGCAGGCGAGCACGGCGACGATGAGGAGCAGCAGCACGGTGGCATAGAGCTGCAGGTACGTGCCCTGCCCGTGTCGGATGAAGCACCACGTCCCTGGACAGTACTGGACGTACTGCCCGTAGTCCAGCAGCGGCAGGGAGCAAAAGAACAGGGAGACGGTGTAGATGGCGGGCAGCACAGCCAGGCCCCCGCGGCGCGTGATGCGGCGCTGGTAGAAGTAAGGGTACCCGATGGATAGGTAGCGCTCCAGGGCCATGGCGAAGAGCATGAGCATCGTGGCCAGGCTGAAGAAGGTCATGGCGAAGGCGAAATAGGTGCACACACGGTTCTCGGGCGCCAAAGCCACCAGGGTCTGGTTCCGTGCGTACGAAGCCAGAACCACCGGACTGATAAAACAAGTCCCAAGCAGGTCGGTGAACACCAGCTCGGTCACCAGCAGGTGGAACAAGGAGATGGGGCTCCCGCGGCCAGCGCTGCGCCCCGCGTCCCCCCGCCAGCGACGTGCCAGCAGCGCCAGCGCGATGAGATTCCCCAGCACCCCAGCCGAGAACATCACGGAGCTGATGGCGGGACTTTCGCCCAAGGGCAGCCACTGTCGAGTCTCGCAGTCCTTGGACTGGGAGTCATTGGAAGCATTGCCCATGGTGGGGTCCCGGGAGGAGAGACGCGCCCTCCTCTCCCGGCCTATACCTGGGAGGAGGAGGATCTGAGTGCCGAAGTGCTCCGAGACCCAGAAGGAAAAGCGGAGCGACCGAAATTCAGAGCCCCCTTCCGGCCCCCCGCGCGCGCCCAGGGTAGGCTCGGCCCCGGGTCTCCCGCCGCGCCCCCGGAGTCCGCTGGGCTGCCGCATCCGGGCGCTGCTCGCGGCTCCCGTGTCTACCCGCGCCCGCTGCGGCTGAGTGCCGGCTGGGAGGGGAACTGCCACCGCCCCCGCGCTACCCGGGGGCGGGCCCACGACTGCTTTCACGGCCGCCCAAGTGCTAGCACCCGCGAGCAGCGGGGCAGGCCGGACGGGTCACACCCCGCGGGGTACCGGGGCGGGGTGGCTGCGAGTCCTCGGGCCACGTCGGCTCGGAGAGGGCGGGAGAAGGCAGAGGGGTCCAGGACCTTCGGCTGCGGGCAGGGGTGCGCGGCTGCCGGCGCCCCCGGGAGCTGCTCGCCGCCCGGCGGCCGGCGGGAGCTGCGTTCCTCACTTCCACGAGGTCGGGCGGTCAAAGCCGCACCTCTGGTCCTCAAAGCCTG
The DNA here is from genome assembly GCA_029593785.1 of Cabassous unicinctus. Lineage (NCBI taxonomy): Eukaryota > Metazoa > Chordata > Mammalia > Cingulata > Chlamyphoridae > Cabassous > Cabassous unicinctus. The sequence continues at coordinate 61,892 of JAQZBX010002691.1, forward strand.
ACCTCGGTTAGGAAGCGTTTAGCCCTGGCAGAGGTCTGGGACGGAGTACCAGGGCACTTGCGGGTCTGCTGAGAATTCACAGAAGGCCGGGGCAAAGGCGAGGAAGGCACACCGACTCACCAAATAATGGAGGAGTTAGGAGGAACCAGTCCCGTGAGATGTGGAGAAAAAGGAAACAGACACCAACGACGGCTTGTACGACCTTTCTTAAAAAAAAAAAAAAAATTCTCAGGAAAATATGCTGAAAAGGCGGGGCAAAGGGGTAAAAATTGGAAGTGAAAAGCAAGTCTTTTCCAAGGAACCAAACCACGCAACTGCTGAGCTGCCTGTTGCACTCTTACTTTGATTCAGTTACTAACATTTCGCCTTTTCCTATGTCAACACCATAACGGATAACCACTTGCTTGAGCAACCATTTTTTTAAAAAATTAAAAGTAATTGTATAGAATTGTGTTTGTGGACACAGTTTGAAACTACTGCACATAATTGTTCTCTACTGAAGCTTAGCCTTAAGAAAATGTTGAATGTGATGTGGTTTAACCATTCCCCCCCCCCTCCCCGTTCAGTTAACTACGCAGGGCCCAAGTGGAAAGACCATCCCTGGAAAAGCTTTATTGCTAATTGGCAAGTTCCAGAGACTGGAGCTGATAAAAACGGTTGCTTGTCATCTATTGTCATAGTTGCCAAATTCGTGAAAATGGGTTGCGATTCTTTTTTAAAATCCAGTTTGGCAGACAATGTGGGCAGTTACATTCTGTAAGGAGGGTCATATTCACTTGGGGAAGGGAAGAAAGGGAGGTGGGGAGGGTCTGCAGAGCGAACTGACAAGAAAAAAAAAAAATCGTGCTGGAAAGCACACTCTACTGTAGCTCGTTCGCTCTCCCAGACTGTTTTAGCTCACCTTGGTGATTCCAGCACCGGGATTGGAACGTGGCCAGGGTGCGGCAGGGGTGGGAGGTGGGGACTGGGGGCGGGGCTTACAACAGGTGGTGCATAATTGACTGGATAAGTTGCAATCCCTACACAGGCACGCTGATTTTCACAGCTCAGCTGCCCCACCCCCACCCCTGGTAACCTGTACTCCAAATTCCATCTATGCGTTTGCATATTCTCTGATACATTCTTTGTAGTTACCATAGGGCTTAAATTTAACATACTAAATCTGTAACAATCTTGTTTGCTTTGATACCAACTTAACTTCAAGAGCGTACATAAACTATGTTCCTATAACCCCTGTCGGCCCACCTTTATGTACTTTTTATCACAAATTACACATTTATACATTATGGGTCCCAAATCACGGATTTATCATTACATTTTATGCATTTGCCTTTTTGGTCTCTTTGGAGGTAAAAAATAGAGTTACAAATAAAAAATACAATAGTACTGTTATTTATGTTTACCCATGTCATTATCATCACTGGAGATCTTTATTTCTTCATGTAGCTTCAGTGAATTGATTATTGTTGTTTCCTTTCAACATGCAGAACACTCTAGCATTTCTTGTCTTAATTCCCCCAGAATTCTTTTCCAATTTTTTTTTTCTTTCCCGATTTTGAAAAACAGTTTCGTCAGATATAGAATCCTTGGTTGGCAATATTTTGCTTTTGGCCCTTTAAATACATCATCCCACTATCTTTTTGCTTCTAAAGTTTCCAATGATAAATTGGCACTTAATCTTCCATATCCTCCCTTTTACGTGACAGGTTGCTTCTCTCTTGCAGCTTTCAAAATATTCTCTTTATCTTTAGCATTTGATAGGTCTACTTCAGTTTATCCTGTATGTTCGTTAAGCATCTTGGATGTGTATATGTCTGTCTTTCATTAAATTTGGGAAGCTGTCACCTATTATTTCTTTGAATATTATCTCTGCTGCTTTCCCTCTTTCTTCTCCTTCTGGGACTCCTACAATGTGTTTGATGATGTTTCACAAGTTCCTGAGTCTCTGTTCACTTTTCTTCATCCTTTCTTCTTTCTGCTCCTCAGACTGGATGAATTCAATTGTCTTATCTTCAAGTTCACTGATTGTTTCTTCTGCCAGCTACAATCTACTGTTGAACCCCTCTAGGGAATTTTTATTTTGGTTACTCTGGTCTTCAGCTCTGTTTGCTCAAGCGACTGAGCTCCTGCCTATCACATGGGAGGTCCCAGGTTTGGTGCCCAGTGCCTCCTAAAGAAGACGAGCAAGACAGCGAGCTGATGTGATGAGCAGACGCGGTGAGCTGATGCCTAGCTGATGCAACATTATGACGCAAGAAGAGACACGAGGAAAAAAACGAGAGACACAACAAAGCAGGGAGCGGAGGTGGCTGAGGCGATTAGATGCTTCCCTCCCACCCCTGGGTCTGGGGTTCAGTTCCTCTGCCTCCTGAAAAGAAGACCAGCACACAACAGGCAGACACAGCAAATACAAACAACAAGGGGGTGGAGAGAAATAAATAAAATAAATCTTAAAAAAAAAAAATAAACCAATAGAGTCAATGGAATACAAAGTTGGTTTTTTTTTAAAAGATCAATAATTAACAAAACTTTAGCCAGATTGACAAAGAGAGAGAGAGAGAGAGAGAGAGAGAGAGGGAGAGGGAGGGAGGGGGAGAGAGAGAGAGAGGACACAAATAACTAAAATCAGAAATGGAAGTGGGGACATTTCTACTGACCTTAGAGAAATAAAAGGGATTATAAGAGGGTACTATGAACAAGTATATGCCAACAAATTAGAAAACCTGGATGAAATGAAAAAAATTCCTTGAAACATACAAATTAGCTAATCTGAAACAAGAAGAAATAGAAAATTTCAACTGTCCAATAACAAGTAAAAAGATTGAATCAGTCATTAACAATCTCCAAACAAAGAAAAGTCCATGACTGGATGGTTTCATTGCTGAATTTTATCAAACATTTAAAGAATATTTAACATAAGTCCCTCTCAGACTCTTCCCCCCAAAATAAGAGAAGACAGTTTTTTCTAACTCATTCTATATGATCAGCAAGAGAAATGTTAGGTTGTATATATGGTAACAGAATGGAGATTGGGGAAAAAAAAAGGAAGTCTTTGGAATTGCACTACACAGACAGTGAGCCCTGGGTTGGGCCATGGATAGTAGTTAGTGGTACAATTATAGAGACCTGCTTTCATCAGTTATGACAGATGTTCCACACCAGTACAGGGAGTTGATAGTATGGTGGTGTATGGGAATCCTGTATTTTATGCATGATTGTTCTGTAAACCCACAACTTCTATAATAAAGAAAAAAAGTTTAACCAAGGAGGTGAAATACTTGTATACAGAAAACTACAAAACAATGCTGAAAAAAAATTAAAGAAGACCTAAATAAGTGGAAAGAAATCCCATGTTCATGGATTGGAAGATAATATTGTGTAGATGTCAATCTTGCCTAAAGCAACCTACGTATTTAATGTAGTCACTAACAACATTCCAGCAGCCCCCCCTTTTTTTTTTTCAGAAATGGAAAAGCTGAAGCTCAATTTCATATAGAATTGCAAGGGGGCCCAAATAGTCAAAACAATCTTGAAAAAGTAGAACAAAGTTGGAGGATGCTCACTTCCTGCTTTCAAAGCTTACTGCAAAACTATAGTAATTAAAACAAGATAGTTTTGGCATAAGGATAGACATATGGACCAATGATGAAAAATTCAGAGTCCAGAGATAAATCCACACGTTTATGGGCATGTGATTTTTCACAATGGTGACAAGTCCATTCAATGGGGAAATATTAGTCTCTTCAACAAATGGTCCTGGGACAATGGAAACCCACATGCAAAAGAGTGAATGTGGACCCCTACTTTTCACCATATACAAAAATTAATTCAAAATGGATCAACAACCTAAATTTAAGATCTAATACTTTAACATTCTCCTGCTAAGGGTTTAAAATCCACAATATATAAAGAACTCCTACAGCTCAACAACAAAAAGACAAAAAACCCAATTTAAAAATGGGCCTATAATTTGAATAGACATTTCTCCAAAGAAGATACTCAAATGTCCAGTAAGTACATGAATACATGCTCTATACCATTAGCCCTTAGAGAAATGTAAATTAAAACTACAATGAGGTACCACTGCACACCCACTAGGATTCCTATTATTAAAAGAAACTGAAGGGAAGCGGGTGTGGCTTAATCGATAGAGCTCCCGTTTACCATATGGGAGGCCCCGGGTTCGCTTCCTGGGGCCTCCTTGTGAGGGCAGGCCGGCCCGCGCGGCACGGTGGGCTGATGCAGCAGGACCTCACAGCAAGGTGGAGATGAGCAGACACAGAAAAAACACACAACAAATGGACACAGCAAACACAAGTAGCAAGGGGGGGATAAATAAATAAATAAATAAATCTTAAACAAACAAACAAACAAACAAACAAACAAAAAAAGAAACTGAAAATAACAAGTGTTGGCGAGGATGTGGAGAAATAGAAAAACTTGTACATTGTTGGTGGGAATATAAAATGGTGCAGTCACTGCCAAAAAATGTTTGGCAGCTCCTCAGAAAGTTAAACATAGCACCCTGTCAGTGGGCCTTACCTTGGAATATATGATAATCTATCCCCCCAATATATCAGAGTTGGACTCATTTATAATTTTTTTACACATGGATTTTATGCCCCTTTTATTTGAACCTATAATTAGCACTATATCTGTTAAATTATGTGTCCCAGAGACTTAAATCTTCGGGCTGTTCATATGCCCAATAAGCCCTGAATCTCAGCAGAGTTGCAGCCAACACCTACCCTCCAATTCATCAGACTCACACAGGACAATTAACAAAAGGATAATGATGGACAAGTCCCATCCCAAAAAACAGAGAGTATATACAACTGCAAGCAAGACAGTTTCACCCATCTGCCCCATGGGATCCATGAACCCTCTGAATTGGAAGCAGAGAGGGAATCGCCATCACAAAATCCTCAAGATTGAGGAATGAACAAACATAAGCGGGGAATGCAACTATGGAGTAAAGTAGACTTATTATTATTCTACTAATGGAAGAACTTGTAACATTGATATAAAGACAGTGGTCACCAGAGGTTCTGAGGGAAGGGAGAGGGAAGAATAGGTGTACTGTGGGGGCATTTTTGGGACATGGGAGTTGTTCTGCAAGAACCTTGCAATGCAGATACAGGCCATTATATGTTTTGTCAAAACCTTTAAAAATCTGCGGTGCAAAGTGTAAACCATAATGTAAACCATAGACCATGATTAGTAGCAATGCTTCAATATGTGTTCATCAATTGTAACAAATGTATCACATTAATGAAAGATGTTGTTAATAGGGGAAAGTGTGGGAGGGTTAGGGGGTGAAGTATAGGGGAATCCCCTATATATATTTTCTTAACAAATCAATGTTATTAATACATATTAATAAAGCATAAATCCATCCAAAGTATACAATCAATGGTATTCGGTATAATCACATATTTGTGTATTCATCACTTCAATCAGTCTTAGAGCACTTTCATTATTCCAATAATAATAATAATAAACAAAAAACAAACAGAACTCATCACCTCTCAATCTCTCTATGCTTCCCCTGCTGTATAGCTGCTATTCTTTTTCCTTCTGTCTAGTATATTTGTATTTATATATGCAGTCTTATAAATGCAAAATCACCCATATTTATTTTTACATGAGATTTTACTATCATATACAGTACCATGTTACAGTTTTTTACTTTTCTTCTAGTATATGAACTTAGACTTTCCCTTTAAATCATTGTCATACCTGTACCATAGTACTGCTAGTTACAAACACCATGATATGCTTTCACTATTTCTATTCATTTCCAAAGTTTTACCAATTCTGCACAGATTAAGTCTCAGCTTTCCATTCTCTACCCTTCTTCTATTTTCTGGGGACCTATATTCTAATTATTAACTCCATGAGTTTACACAGTATATTTAGTTCATAATAGTGCAATCACACAGTATTTGTCCTTTTGTGTCCGGCTTGCTTCACTAAACATAATGTCCTCCAGGTTCATCCATGTTGTCACATGCTTCACGACTTCATTTCTTCTTACTACTGCATAATATTCCATTGTGTGCATACACCACAATTTGCTTATCCATTCATCAACTGATGGACACCTGAGTTGTTTCCAACTTTTGGCAGTCATGAATAATACCGCAGTGAACACATTTGTGCAGATATCTGTTCATGTCTCTGCTCTCAGTTCTTCTGGGTATATACCTAGTAATGGTCTTGCTGGGTCCCATGGTAAGTCTATATTCAACTTCCTTAGGAGCTGCCAAACAGTCCTCTGCAGTGGCTGGACCGTTCTACATTCCCACCAACAGTGAATAAGCGTTCCAATCTCTCCACATCCTCTCCAACATTTACAGTTTTCTGACTTTTTATTAGTGACCGGTGTAATAGTTGTGAAATAATATCTCATTGTAGTTTTGATTTGCATTTCCCTAATCTTTAGTGATGTTAAATTTTATTTTTCATGTGTTTCTTCACTATTTGTATTTCTTCTTTGGACAATTGTCTTTTCAAGTCTTTTGCCCATTTTTTAATTGGGTAGTTTCTCTTTTTATTGTTGAATTGTATGATCTCTTGTATATCATGGATATTAAGGCCTTATTGGCTATGTGATTGCTAAATATTTTCTTCCATTGAGCTGGCTGCCTCACCCTTTTGACAAAGACCTTGGAGGTGCAAAAGTGTTTAATTTTGAGAAGGTCCCATTCATCTAGTCTTTCTTTTGTTGCTCGTGCTTTGGGTATAAGGTTTAAGAAGCTACCACCTACCACAAGATCTTGAAGATGTTTTCCTACATTTTATTCTAGGAGGTTATGATTGTTATGTTTATATTTAGGTCCTTGATCCATTTTGAGTTAATTTTTGTATAAGGTATGAGATGAGGTCTTCTTTCTTTCTCTTGGATATGGATATCCAGTTCTCCCAGCACCTTTTCTTGAATAGGCCATTCTGGCCCAGCTGGGAAGTCTTGACTGCCTTGTTAAAAATCACTTGACTGTAGATGTGAGGGTCTATTTCTGGGTTCTTGATTTGGTTCCATTGGTCAATGTGTCTGTCATTATGCCAGTACCATGCTGCTTTTTACCACTGTAGCTAAGTAATATGCTTTAAAGTCCAGAAGTGAGAGTCCTCCAACTTCGTTCTTCCTTTTTAAGATCTTTTTGACTATTCGGGGCCTCTTACCCTTCCAAATAAATTTGATAATTGGTTTTTCCACTTCTACAAAAAAAGGCTGTTGGGATTTTTATTGGGATTGCGTTGAGTCTGTAAATCAGTTTGGGTATAATTGACATCTTAACGATATTTAGTCTTCCAGTCCATGAACACAGAATGTTTTTCCATTTATTTAAGTCTTCTTCAGTTTGTTTCAGCAGTGTTTTGTAGTTTTCTGAATACAGGTCCTTTATGGCCTTGGTTAAGTTTATTTCTAAATATTTGATTGTTTTAGTTGCTATTATAAATGAAATTTTTTTCTGATTTCCTCCTCAGATTGCACATCAGTAGTGTATAGAAATGCTATTGATTTTTGCATATTAATCTTGTATCCTGCCACTTTGCTGAACTCATCTATTAGTTCTAGTAGCTTTGTTTTGGATTTTTCAGGAGATTCTAGATATAGGATCATATCATCAGTGAATAGTGTAAGTTTTACTTCTTCCTTTCTTATCTGGGTGCCTTTTATTTCTTTATCTAGCCTCATTGCTTTAGCTAGAACCTCTAGCACAATATTGAATAACAGTGGCAACAGTGGCCATCCTTGTCTTGTTCCTGATCTCAGCAGGAAAGCTTTCAGTCTTTCTCCATGGAATACAGTGCTAGCTGTAGGTTTTTCATACATGCATTTTACCATATTGAGAAAGTTTCCTTTTATTCCTATCTTTTGGAGTGTTTTTATTAAGAAAGGGTGCTGTATTTTGTCAAAGGCCTTTTCTGTATCAATCGAGAAGATCATATGATTTTTCCTTCTTCAATTTATCAATGTGGTTTATTATACTAATTGATTTTCTTGTGTTGAACCACCCTGGCATACCTGTGATAAAACCCACTTGATTGTGGTGTATAATTCTCTCTCTCTTTTGTTTCTTTTTTTTT